>OY986965.1:28288949-28534088 GCA_963920575.1 Narthecium ossifragum
AACCACGCTAATAATCTCACGTCCGCTAACTCCTTCCTTGGTGGGTCGAGGCCCTACGTACCTGAGAACCAAGTTCCGTTTACGTTGCAAATGCTGCAAAACCCAGTGAACTATGGGGACTCCAGCAGGTATCATGACAGCAGTGTAGCTTCTTCCTACATGCATCAGCAGCAGCAGCAGCAACAAAGACGACACATGGAAGTGATGACCATGTCAAGACCTAAAGAAGAGCCCACACAGGACCCGTTTCTTGATTCGTTACTGAGATGATGCAATTCTATAGCTTGCATGGGTACTAATAAATTGATGATTAAACTGCATAAAGCGTACGTAGTTTACAGGATGTATTAATTTGTAGATATGAAGATGTAAGCAATCAAGCTTCATTTATTGTAACTTTGTTCAATTCTCTGAGGACCTCTTGTGTAAGCTGTTATATATATTGCATCAACTGGGAAAAGTCGATCGGGAGAGAAAAGAAAGAAGTGGATATATATTTTAAGTTCTTAGTTTAATTGGGAGATCAAAGAAGGGCAAGGAGAAACTTATATGTATTCAAATATGCATGCCTAGTTGATATGGTTGACTGTTGAATGTAATATAACAATTAATGCACAATTTTGTCATCAACGGTACTCCGTTTAAAAAGTTCTTTCATTGGATGCATGGAATGAAAGCTTCATACCTTCACGGCGACTATTCCATTTCGCTATATAGCAATTAATATATTGCAAATGAAGTAAGATTTTTTTTTTTTTTTTCAAACTCAGACCTCTGCTCTGATGCCTATATATTGAGTGAATTGAGATATTTAGGCATCGTTTGGTTGGGGATAGGCTATTCCGGTATTAGAGGGAATGAGGATTGATATCCTGGGATAAGTAGTGAGATATGTATGGTATTTTATTGAAAAGTAGTGATAAATTAGTAATGTTTGGTTGAAAAAGTATGGATAAAGTTGATGTGATTGGTTGAAAAGTAGGGATAATGAGATAATGATTGGTTGAAAAGTGAAAAAGTAAGGATAAAGCTGATGTGATTGGTTGAAAAGAAGAAAAAATGTAGTAATGATTGATTGAAAAGTAGGGATAAAGTGAGGATAGGGATGGAGATAAAAGTAGACATAAAAGTGAGGATTAGATGGTGTTTGGTTGTAATGCAGGGATAAAGTGGGCTTAACTCGGGATAAGAAATCCTTATCCCCCAACCAAACAGGGTCTTATAGTCTAACATGTAGAACACGCATTGCCGCCACCCATCCCTTTTAAAAAAAATCAAGAAATAAACAATTCCGTATAACAAGGGCAATTGACTTTTAAATCACCATTTCACTCTATATAAGGAAAAACCATTTGTCTCGCTCCAAAATAAACATCGCCTTGTTTGTTAGACTAGAGACATCCAATTAGATGCCGGCCGGGACTACCTAGCTACCTCCTTTTATACCAGTACTGTAGCAATTCCAACCTATTTTTATCCGGCCAGCTTTTAACAGTGAGCGCTGAATTCTAGGATCATAAGGCCATGTTTGGCATGGGGTTAACGCGATCCCTCTTATCCCTTTTCTATTCCCAAACACCGGGAGCTTGTTTGGTTCGGGGATAGGAAATCCATAACCTAGGATCCCTATCCCGGGTTAAGTACATTTTATCCCGATATTGTAGCCAAACATCCTATAATTCTCATTTTTATCTTCATTCATATCCTACTTTATCCTCATTTTTTAACCAATCATTATTATTTTTTATCTTCTTTTCAACCAATTATTACTATTTTATCACTATTTTTTCACTTTTCAACCAATCATTACTACTTTATCTCAACTTTTCAATCAATCATGACTACTTTATCTCAACTTTTCAACCGATCATTAGTACTTTATTTCAACTTTTCAACCAAACTTTACTACTTCATCCCTACTTTTCAACCAAATTAAGGTCATAGGACAGACAGATTTATTTGAAGTTTGATTTTTTCCAAACTCGAACTTGTTCTCGCATCAACTTCCACCATCAAACACTAATATTTTTTGAAATGAAGTTTATTTATTTAGAAATTAATAACATAAGAAGGTTTTCTAACGTGGCGGCTCATGAGCCAATCTATTTTGAGCCAAGCACAGAGGTTGTAAGCTGGCCTCATTTAATTAACACCTGCCCTGTCTCTGGCGAATTCCACGGCGACCGGCGAGCGGTTGCCTCGACATCAATATCACAGGTGTCTGCTGAAGCGGAACTTGTGGACACGGCGGAATACACGTACCTGGTCCAATATTGTGGACCAAAATGAAAGGATGGCGGCAGGCAGACCACATATATATATATATATATATATATATATAGATATATATATTAGTGTCATTCATCAATCATCATCAATTATAAACATCACTACCACAATTTTAAAAAAAATCTTAAAAATGACAGGCAATACTTATCTTTCTTACCCATGCCCAATATCCATCTTAAAACCACACACTTAGGCCCTATTTGGTGTGCCCTGTTTGGTGTGGGAATAAGATGAGACCCCTTATTCCCATACTTATCCCCAAACACCTTTTCTTATTTCAGGTAATTATTACCCATTTATTCCCATTTCACCTACCACCATCACTTTATTTTTTCTTATTCCAAGTAATCATTACTACTTTATTCTCACTTTTCCTAACCCCAAAATCTCTTATTCCCACTTTTCTTATTCCTATAGCCATTACGCGCGCGCGCACACATGTGTTAATCATCGGGTATTAGATCAGAATCCCAGATCTAGACCCCTCTTTGTCCAAGACCCCATTCACCTTGTTAAAAACCCCATACTCAATTTTTTTAGAAGAATAACTCTAAATCACCTCAAAAAGATGATAATATCATTGTTTTATTTTTCTTTTTTTATTCAACCTTGTCTCTCTCCTCTCTATCTCCTCTGTCCTCTGGCAGGCCCACGACTCATCCGCCGATCTCGCAGTGTCTGCGGCGATCCCGTCGCGTCTCCGACAACTCTCGAAGCTTCCTCCTTCCCCGACACCGCCACTATGCTGACACGCCTTGAAAAGTGTCGTTACCTTAACAAAAACGCCAAAATTACAAATTTATAATCCGAATCACTAACTAACTACTTTATAGGTAGATAGCAATGAGTCCGAGTCGAATCCACATTGAACTAATGGTTTAAGTCGTATACTAGGTATAATTCCTAGCCAAGAAGTTGGGAAAAAGATAATCTTTTGGATTTTATCTAGAACTAAATTAAAAAGATAAGAAAACGAATAACTAATAAAAGATAAGATAATGCCAAGGAAATCTAATCAATAATAAAGAACTTACTAGATATTCCTAAGATAAAAGCGAATAAATCAACTCAGATAGTTCATATAGTCGATAGGTGAATGGCTAGAACTCCTACCGCTCAACGACGATCAATAAAGTCCGACGTTGGGGATAATATCAAGAATGGATATTGGTAAGTAATCAAGATGGTTCTGGCACCTTGAGATCGCCTAATAGAATGTATCAAGGATTAGAGTTACCCTAGTGTTTCTGTTACTAGCGTAGTGGTACTTGCACATATGAAATCCCTAATCTTGAATTAAGATGAATAACGGATTAAGAAGCGGTCATAATGGTTCGCATTATGTGTAATGGTCATAGCATTATAAGGCCTTTAATCACGAGAAGGAAATCCTCACATCCATGGTCCTAGCATAGACGTTTGACGAGAATCCCTAATCTCAAGCCCTAACATGCACAAGACCTAGATCTAGGGCATATATGAACAAATTATTCATCCATAATATAAATCCACACCAATAGATATAAAGAAAATATCAATCAATCCATTCAACCATCAAAGTATGATTTACAACTCATAATCTATAGAAAACCCTAATAAATAACTTTACTACATCATAGAATCCCAAAGCTAGGGTTTAGTTACTCATCTTAAGAAGAGGAACCATTGATGAAGGTTGTTGAAGCCATCCATCCATGAATCTTTTCCCAAAGATCTAACCCTAACCCTAATTTATTTGAGAAGAAAGGAGGAAGAAAAAGGGGAAAGAAAGCTGCAAAAAACGTCTCCAGCCGCCCCCAAGTTCGGCCCAAAAGGGTCCTTAAATAGCCTCCATCAAAACCCTAAGAAAACCCGAGTTTATCCACTTAATTTCGCCGGCCCGCCCCTTTGGATCGATCTGAACATAGTTCGGATCGATCTCATTCTTCCGGGTCTTCTTTCTCTGCGCGTCATATATGGGACACCGGCTGGTTCATCCTGGAATAGGTACAGAATTTGCGTTGAACACGAGTGAGCTTCATTTCTTTGTTCTGACAAGCTCCTTACTCGATCGTTTTAACACCAGAATGGACATAAGCTTCATTTCTTCTGTAAATTTCTTTATCTTTTTCAATATTTTCCCCTATTTTTCTACCACTTTTTTCTTATTTTTCTACCTTTTTCCCTATCTACTATTTTTCCCGGATTTTCTCTCTCCTCTTCCTCTATCTCCACCCCCGGCTCGCCTCCCAAGCCAACAACAAGACAGAGCTTCATCGTCTCAACTTGCGTTCACCACTTTAGAGGGAGTAGGAGCTCCACCCTCGTCGGCGACTCTTTGCTCGGCGAGTACACGACCATTGCCGCCGCATCCCTTCTCTAATGGGGCGGTGCCAGATCTGAGAGGGAGGAGGAGCTCGGACGGATCAGGCGTGGAGATGGTCGGAGGAAGGGTTGTAGAGGCGAGGGGGCGACGGATCAGTGGCTGGGCGGAGCTGGTGGGCGACGAGGTAGAGTTTGATGGGGCGGTGCCGGATCTAAGAGGGAGGAGGAGCTCGGATGAAGTCGCAACGTGGATGGAGGCCGTGGATGGGTAATTGAGGATTCGATGTAAGGGCCTAAGTGTAAATTTTTGGGTTTTTATGTAAGATTGGAGGACCTTTTGTGTAATTTTGGGTCTTGCGGGGTGTTTTCTGCAAAAAGACCCCCACCTTTCTAGAGAATTCGAGCCTCTTCTCTTCTCCCCCGATTTCTTTTCCTCTCTCTTCATCCTCACTTCCCAGCCCCGAGAGAGAGAGAGAGTTCTAGAGAGATCGGGAGGGAGAGAAGGGTGGAGGAGACGGAGATCGCCGGCGCCGGAGCTAGAGAGGGCGAGATCGGCAGTGAGGGAGAGAGATCGTGAGAGAGGGAGCTGGAGAGGGAGGAAGAGGAGCGAAGAGGGTGAGATCGAGCTGCGGAAACGATGGAGCTCGCCGGGGAGTGAATCTTCGGGGCGGCTCTCCGTCTGATTTCTTCCCGTTCTCGTCGAAGGTGAGCTTCCATCTTCTCCCTCCTTTCATTCCGAGTTTTTTTGTTGGGTTTCCGGCGGGTTTTGGGGTCTTTTGTGGGTTTCTCCGGTGATGGGTCGCCAGAGACGACGTCGGAGTTGACGCCACTCCTCTTCCTGGCGACTGCAGCGTTGGGAAAGGGTGGAGGTGAACTCCGACGCCGTCCTCTCTGTCCCTGGGGTTTTTCCCAAGTCGGCAGCCCTGTTTCTTCTCCCGGCCATGGATTCCGGCGAGGATTCCGGCCGGCCTTTCTCTAGTCATGGCCGCCGACCTCTTTGGGAACCTCGCTAGGGACAGCGAGCGGCTTCCCTTCTTCTCCCCTGGTATTTCTCCTCGGTACTTGAGCACCTTGTTTGGAGATCCGACGGAGCTCCGGCGTGAGCTCCGGTGATCTTCTTGGGGAAGAAGGCTGAGCGATGTGCACGTCGTCTGCCTGGTGCACTGGTTAGTGCCCTGTGCACGCGGTGCACATTAGCTGTTTGCTAATGTCCACTAGAGCCTTCCGACGCGTGTTTTCGTCGTTTTCCGCGCCTTTTCGATCAGTTTCTCGTGAATCGAACTGATGCTAGCTGTTTTAATCTCTTTAGGACTCTAAGGGTTCTTAGTCTTGTTTATCATGTTTTAGGCGATCATTTGAGCGGTGGTCGAGTGTCGGAGTGCGGCGTGGACCCCCGGGCTTAGGGATCGCACGTTGACTGTCCTTTTAAGGTAGGAGTTACCTCCTAGGATTGTTGTGCTTGTATACTATATAATTGTGGTGATGCTTTGATATATGTTTGTATGTATTTTATTAATCTTGTGTGTATATACAATGCTATGTTATGCTATGATATTTCCTTGTATTGTATGAATATATGATGATTGTTATTTGCTTTATTGTTGTATTCTTTGTCTTGTGCATACATGATAGGACGGGGATTATGATTGGGTCTAGTCAGAGTCTAGGGAGTCTAGGGACTAAGTTGATGACTTGATCTGAGGACTTTGATCTGATTAAAGATCCGATTAAAGATCTGATTTGAGGATTTGATCTGATTGAGGATATGACTTGAGGATTTGATCTGATTTGAGGATTTGTCTTGAGGATGTGTTGTACCTATACTAGTATACTGGGGCTGGGTATAGAGTCTATAGGGGTATGGGTGAGCATTGACGGCCGGACGCGGCGACTGTGCGTGTAAGACTTACCCATACTAGCCAGACCATACTTGGGCAGTATACTAGGATAGGTGGGTGTACACTAGTGTCTTAGTTGGTGACTCCTACTGGGCTTTAGAGCTCATTTTTGTTAGGTTTTTGTGCAGGAGGACCTACGGACAGGCCAGAGACCAGCGCTGTCGCGCCCCGACCCGCGAAAGCCCAACCGGGCCAGGCGACGCGAACCGGAACCTAACCAACGCGAAAAAAGAACGACGAGGGTTCCCTCTAACCTATTGGTCTCCCTAACAATTCACCAAAACACCCTAAAAAATAAACAATAATAAATAATTTGTAAAACCTCGAACCTCAGATTAAAAACTCAAGTGTTAATATATACAAATCCTCGGAGAGGGGAAAATTCAAAGTACAATACCACTCCCGTAGGAGACTAACTAACATAAGGGTAAAAGCAGTAAATATTCCACCTCTCAAAAGCCACCAGGCGCCGCCACACCGCCGTCCATGTGAGGACCTGCCCCTCTTTTTCCTTTGGCTTGTTTTTGACCCAAGGGCAATTTGGGAAATTGCGCCTTGGCGGTCGTTTCACACGGGGTGTGCACACACAGACCTTGTTTGGTGCTTGTGGTTGTTAGAAAGGTTAGGTGGACCCGAGGTTGGGGGTTCTGGACTTGGGCCTGTGTCCCAGCCCAAGTTTGTCTTTCAGGGCTCAGAAGATCGATCACCTAGGGGTGGAGATCGATCCTGTAGCTAGCAAGATCGATCCCGCATGCAAGGATGATCGATCCTGCCTGTGCCTGGAAGTCTTTGTCGGTGGCTTTCGAAGGACGGCCACCGCGGTGGCCGTCGCTTCCCCTGTCAGGGGAGGGGAGACTTTTGCTCCCCTCCTTTGCCTTTCCCGCGGTTTCTCCGGCTTTCCCCGGCCTTACCCCCTTCCCCTCCCCCTCCTTTCTTCCCCTCTTCTTCTTCTTTCCCGCGAATGCTCTGCTTCTTCCCCTGTTCCGACCGCCCCTTTCTCTCCTCCGGCCACCTCTCCTGGAGCTTGAAGGCTCGTTGGAACCGTGACGGCGCGAGGAAGATCCTTAACTAGGCTTCGTGGATCGAAGCTGCTCTGAGGAGGTAGGGCTCCCACTCAAACCCCGGCTTGCTTTTGAGGGTTTAATCCGGTTTTGTTTTTCGTGTCTAATCTCCTTGTGGAGTTGTGGTTTCCCCGTTTTGAGGCCTTGAGTAGCCTCGTGGTTCTCAGATCTACCAACCCACCAAGTTTGGTGAGGTTTGGTTGTGTTTTCCGACGGTTCTCCGGCCGGAAGCACGCCGGAACCCATTTTTGGGTGATCGATCCTTCTGGGAGGAAGGATCGGTCCTCTGGTGTTGGCTTGCTGCGCCCAGCACATGATCGATCTTCTTATGGGAGGAGATCGATCATGGGGCCTGGGTAAGCATGGTTACCCTTCGTCCTGAGAATGATCGATCTTCCTGGGAGGAAGGATCGATCTTCCCTGGTGCGACTGGAAGGGCGCCCTCTGTCACCAAAAAGATCGATCTTCCTGGGAGGAAGGATCGATCTTCTTTGGCTCGACAGTGGGGGGGGGGGGGTTCACTGTTGCTTGAATGATCGATCCTTCCTTGGTAAAGGATCGATCCTTCAGTAGCAGAGAAGGTTTTCAAGGGTTTTGCCCGCGGGGCTTCGCATGTAAGTGGGTTTTGACGGTTTTGCCCTTGGGGCTACTATGCTTTACATCATGCTTGAATGTTTACTGCTTTGTGGTTAACCGAGGGAGTAATGAACCCTCGGGAATGCTTAGTGTAACTGGGCCATGGGTTATGCCCTTTTATCGCTTTATGGTGAACCGAAGTCATGATCCTCGGGAGTGTTAGAATAAATGGGCCGAAGGTGTGCCTTTGTTGTGTTGCATGTTACCGCTTTATTCATATCCTGCCCTGCTCCTGTGCATTAGACATGCTAGGTTGGACTGGGTGGGGTTGACCCGTGGACTCCGGTGATCTAGGACTAAGCGTGGGATGCCGTTACCCCGGTAAGGGTGTCCTACAAGTATCGTCCGGCCCACTCTGTGTCAAGGACCGTCGGAGGTAGCCCAGTCCTTGAGCAGTGGCTATCGGAGGGACGTAGGTTGGACAGGAACCCTAGGGGGGGGAGGACATCGATGGGATCGATGGACTCCCTGGCTAGGCTTAGTCTTGGGTCAAGAGTTAGGGGTCCTGTTGGCTCTGTGGCTTGGAGTGCTGAGAGATGGTAGTCTTAACCTCGGTCGTTCCGCCAAGTGTGGAGATCCCGCTTGGGGAAGGGTGTCCTACCAGTAGCGTCATGTCCACCCTGGGTCAGGGATTGTCGGAGTTGTCCATCCCTGAGCAGTGGTTGTCGGAGGGGCGTACTTGGGACAGGAATCCTTCGGGTTAGTGACGGGATTTATGGGGTCCTTGGCAAGCCTCGGTACTTGGCCTCAGAGTTGGTTCGTTGGGTTTGCCTCTTAGCGAGAGTGGTAGAGTAGGACCCTGCTGAGCTGTTGCTCATGCCTACCTGGACTGTGTTTGTTGCAGGTGCAGGTGGCCGCTCTGTTCCCGTGTTGCCCCCGCGGCCGTCCCGTGGTAGCGCGCCGGCACCTGACCATGTCTGAGGGTCAGGATGGTTTCGTTTGTGCGTTCGCGGAGACCCCGGTGGGTAGTGTAGCTTCTTTTTGGGGACTGTTGATCCCTTGTAACTTGTTGTACTAAACCCTGTTAACTTATTTATTACTGTTTTGTAATAAATGTTAATAGTTGTTGTTTAGTCCTTTGCTTCCGCTTGTGACTGTTGGCAACTGTTTCCGCTAGCTGGCCGTAGTCTCAACTGTTTCCGCCAGTTGAGGCCGTAGTTGTAGGTTTTTCCCCCTCGCGTCCCCGGCCCGGGTGCGCTCTGCGGGTCGGGGCGCGACAGTCCAACTGCCCGGTAGGGGCCACAGAGGAAGAACTGACGCCTGCACCTGCAAAACGCAGCCCGGGTAGGTGTGAGCACTAAGCTCAGTAGGGATCTACACTACGACACAGAAGGAAGAGGGAAACGCAACAGTGTCGTCCTCAAGTGGAATCTGGGTGTATACAGGGGTCCCATAACCCCACCGCGTGTCCTTGAGGCCCACGATCATGGTCTTCCAGCCGAGCTGGTCACATGTCAGGTCACACTCAGTAGCAGGAAACGACACTGCTAACTCTCAACATGACACTGAACACTGTTTGGTGGGAAGAGGCACCACTGAGTAGGCAAATCCTCTACTCAAGAGTTTTAAGAAGAACCGGACACCGGCTACACCTCAGATCCAACTCGAGGCCGACACGACCTCTACAATCATCAAGCCATAAGTGTACAAGTCATCTAAACCTATCATCGAAATGACTGGACATCACAATTCAACCGGGTCCTAACAGCCCAACCCCAGTCCTAAGGCTAAGTCCGAGCTTCCAGCCTCGGGACGGCGATCCAAGGATCACCCACGCCCTAACCAATGCAACTAATGCACACAACAACAATCAACAATGCATGCTATGACATACACAGATAATAGGAAAGGCATGCAACAGTATGTCAAACATCATATAAGTCTACTGGACCGCTGCAGCGGTACCACCAACCGCTGCCAGCCGATCCACAACGGGTCCCGGCATTACGACGGTACCGCGACCGTCAACCGCGGACTCCTGCAACGGGAAGCAACCCCGAAAACGATGATGAACAAAACACAATATAATAATATATTCCGAAATATAATATTATATTCAAAAACACCCAAAGCCTCTACTTAGGGGCTAAATGATCCCGTCGATCCGACTTCCAAACGACGTCGGATTCAAGATTCAACTTAACCACCAGTAGGTGTATAAAACATGATCAACATATCCAAAATTTATCATCATCCAACGGTTGGATTAATGGGAAAACGCTAATCAAAATCGTTAATCAAACTAACTTACCCATTAATTGCTGCAACGCAGCCCTTCAGAAAACAATTCATAAGAAATCGTACATAAATCGGAAAAATACGAAACAAGATGGAATGGAAAGCTAACGAGTAGAGCTACAACACTTATGTTTATCAAAAGCCAAGATCATGTACAAGCCGGCCGGAAAACTCGCCGCAAGCCGGCTGTTTCTCGAGAACAGCAGAAAACCAGAAATCCGAGACTAATCATACATAAAACCTACTCAAATCTCAACTGATTAATATGAAACTTAAATCAGTTATTCTAAAAGGCATAAGGAAACCAACAAAGCAAGGATCAATAAGATCCGACGGCTAGATCTCAAGAAAACCCGAAAAGAACACAGTAGGTATAACCCTACCTAGCTGCGCTTTCCTCGGCTGATTCCCCGCGATTTGATCACCAACAAGCTGCCAAATCACACCAGCAGCCTTCCTCTCGTTGTCACGAATCCAACGAGCCAAAGAACAACCAAAATGGTGGCCGGAGGAGGGAGAACGGAGGGAAAGAAGCTCGCCGGCGGTAAAGGGAAGAAACAGAGCACCGCGGGAAAGAGAGAAGGAAGGAAGGAGAAGAGAGGGAGAAGGGAGGAAGAGGAGGGGAAGAAAAGAGGGGAAAGGGGGAAGGGAAAGCCGGGAAAGAGGGGAAAAAGCTGGGGGAAAGGGAGGGGAAGTCTTCCCTCCCTGACAGGGGAGAGCGACGGCCGACGGCCGTCCTCGCGAAAGAGAAAACCCACCGACTCGAGCATGATCGATCTCCAAGGCATGTGAGATCGATCTCCTTTGCAATCGAGATCGATCTCCTTGAAATCCATATCGATCTTCCTTGCAAAAATCCAGATCGATCTCCCTAGCCATCCAGATCGATCTCCTTTACTCAGAAAAGCAAACTTAGGCTAAAACACAAGCCCAAGCTCAGATCTTCCAATCTCGGGTTCACCTAGCCATTCTAAACAAACACGAACACATACAAGGCCAGTGTGTGCACACGCGAGTGTGAAACAAACCAACAAGGCGCAATTTACCAAATTGCCCTTGCGGTCTACAGCGAGCCATAGGGGTAGAGGGGCAGGTCCTCACATCCTATTACCCTTAAAGGAAATCTCGTCCCGAGATTCGATAAGGGTAGGGCTCGGAACAATAAAACAGCTACACTAGAGGACATGACAAGAAGTACCTGGAGAAGAAAACAACTGCAGAAACTCCTGCCGCATGCGCGCCTCGCGCTCCCAAGTGACCTCCTCGGTGCCTCTGTGCCTCCACAGTACCTTGACCAAGGGAATCGTCTTGCCCCGCAAGACCTGATCTCTCCGGTCAAGTACCTGAACCGGCTGCTCAACAAAGCTCACGTCTGCCTCAAGCTCAATGTCATCCACTCTGATGACATGAGACGGGTCTGGGTGATACTTCCTCAGCATTGACACATGGAAAGTCGGATGCACAGCAGACATGTGCTGAGGAAGATCCAGGCGGTAAGCTACCTCGCTAACCCTCTCTAAAATCTCAAACGGCCCGACAAACCTCGGCGCCAACTTGCCACCTCTGCCAAACCTGACAGAACCTCTGTACGGCGACGCTCGCAAGAATACTCGGTCGCCGACTGCAAACTCCAACGGTCGTCGCCTCTGATCTGCATAACTCTTTTGCCGGCTCTGAGCCGTCAGAAGCCTCTGCCTGATCTGTACCAACCACTCTGACGACCGCCTGACGATGTCTGGACCGGTGAGTGAAGCCTCTCCAACCTCTGTCCAGCACACTGGGGAACGACACGGCCTACCGTACAACGCCTCGAAAGGTGCTACTCCAAGACTGGACTGGTAGCTGTTGTGTAGGCGAACTCCACCAAGGGAACGTGCTCCTCCCAGCTGCCTCCTGCATCGAGGACATATGCTCTCAGCATGTCCTCCAAGATCTGGATAGTCCGCTCTGACTGTCCGTCTGTCTGCGAATGGAAAGCCGTACTGAAAGTCAGGAGTGTGCCGACTGCCTCCTGAAAGTCGCGCCAGAACCTGCTGGTGAATCTGGGGTCACGGTCTGACACGATAGAAACCGGAACCCCGTGTAGCCTGACCACCACTCTGACGTACAAGCTGCCTAACCTGTCGGTCGAGTCTGTCACCCGCATAGGCAGGAAGTGCGCCGATTTGGTCAATCGATCAACGATGACCCAAATCGCGTCATTCCCCCTAGGAGATCTTGGTAGCCCGGTCACGAAGTCCATCGTGATGTGCTCCCACTTCCACTCAGCTAGTGGAAGCGGCTGAAGTAACCCCGGAGTCCGCTGGTGCTTTGCCTTGACCTTCTGACAGGTAAGGCAGCGCGATACGAACTCCGTCACTACCCTCTTCATCCCGCGCCACCAGAACTGTCGCCGAAGATCCTGGTACATCTTGGTGCCGCCAGGATGAACTGCAAAGCGAGAGTGGTGGAACTCTCGTAGGACGTCGTCTCGAAGAACTGGATCTGCTGGAACTGCTACTATGCCTCGAAATCGTAGCCCTCTGTCTGGCGATACTGTCCAGTCTCCGTCTGCGCCCTCTGTGCCCGCTGCTGTGCGTAACTCCTCGAGCTCTGGATCACTGTGCTGTGCCTCCAACACTCTGGCTAGAACTGCTGGCATACTCTGCACTACATAGAGAAAACCGTTGGATCCCCGATCCTCGAACTCGAGCCCAAACTGGCCCGCCGTCTCTAGTGCCTGCCACTGCCGAGCTGACAACCCTGCAACTGCTGCTCTGGTGTCTCTCACCTGTCTGCTCAGCGCGTCTGCTACGACGTTTGCCTTACCAGGATGGTAATGCAACGCAAAGTCGTAGTCCTCCAGTAGCTCCATCCAGCGTCGCTGCCTCAGGTTGAGGTCACGTTGGGTGAAAACATGCCTCAAACTCTTATGGTCCGAGAAGACTGAGAACTTCTCGCCATAGAGGTAATGCCGCCAGGTCTTCAGGGCGAAGACCACCGCTGCTAGCTCCAAGTCGTGAGTCGGGTAGTTCCTCTCATGGTTCTTCAACTGACGAGAACCATAGGAAACTACGTGGCCCTCCTGCATGAGGACACATCCCAAACCCTCACCGCTAGCGTCGCAGTAAACACTGTATCCAACACCTCGCTCGGGGACGATCAGCACTGGTGCACTGGTCAACCTGGTCCTCAGATCCACGAAGGCTCGCTCACAAGCATCATCCCACACGAACGGGACGGCCTTCTGTGTCAGTCTGGTCAATGGTCCGGCAACCTTGGAGAAGTCCCGCACGAACCGTCTGTAGTAACCCGCCAGGCCTAAGAAACTACGAACCTCAAACACTGTTCTCGGTCTCTGCCACTGTACCACTGCCTCGACCTTGGCCGGGTCAACTGAGATTCCTGCTGCCGACACCACGTGTCCAAGGAATCCCACCCGTGCAAGCCAAAACTCGGACTTGGAAGCCTTGGCATAAAGCCGATGCTCCCGAAGTAGCTGCAACACTGTCGCCAAGTGTCGCTCGTGCTCCGCCTCTGACCGGGAGTAGACAAGGATGTCGTCGACGAACACCACCACGAACTCGTCTAGGAAAGGGCGGAAGATCCTCTGCATGAGATCCATGAACGCTGCTGGTGCGTTCGTCAGCCCAAACGGCATCACCACGAACTCGTACAGGCCGTACCGAGTTCGAAAAGCCGTCTTCGGGATGTCGCAATCCCGAACCCTCAACTGGTGGTAGCCGGTGCGGAGGTTGATCTTTGAGAACACTGAAGATCCTCTCAACTGGTCAAACATGTCGTCGATCCGCGGCATCGGATACCTGTTCTTCACCGTCACCCTGTTGAGCCGCCTGTAGTCTATGCAAAGTCGAAGGGTACCGTCCTTCTTCTTTGCGAACAACACTGGTGCCCCCCAGGGAGACATGCTGGGACGGATGAAACCTCTGCTGGTAAGCTCGTCTAGCTGGGTCCTCAACTCACTCTGCTCTGCTGGTGCAATCCTGAAAGCTGGGAGAGAGATCGGTGCGGTACCCGGTACCAGGTCGATCTCAAAATCGACCTCTCTGGGTGGTGGAAGCCCTGGCAACACCTCGGGAAACACATCGGTGTAGTCGCACACGATCCTGGGAAAACTGCTATGCTGCACTCCCTCTGACCCAAACAGGGACAGGCTGGCCAGCAATGCTGAAAGCTCGCTGCCACGCCTCCCCACACCACAAGCAAAGGAATCGGCTGAAAACCGATCCCCCAACAACACAAACTGTGTCCCGTCGGGTGTCCAAGCGACCACCCTCCGGCGACCACAATCGATGATAGCTCGGTATGCTGCTAACCAGTCCATACCGAGTATCACATCGAAGCCTGTCATGTCTAGCACCCGCAGGTCTAGACAGACACGGAGGCCTCCAACCTCCAAAGAACAAGATCGGCAGACCCGGTCTACCCTGATTGTGCCGCCGATCGGTGAATCTACAGACTGTGCCACCTCTAGCCAACTCGTCTCTAATCCTAGCGATGCCACACACATGCTAGCAATATAGGAATGAGACGCCCCAGAGTCTATCAGCATATCTACTAAGGAACTAGAAAGCTGAAAGATACCTCTGAGGACGGTTGGCTCTGCCGCTGCCTGCTGATACTGCTGCGGCTGCTGGTACTGTGGTGGCGGTTGATACAGCTGGACGGTGTCCTGCCGCTCGCGAACTGGGAGGGCAAACACCCGCCCCCGCTGGCCGCCTCTGCCTCTGGGACGCCCCGGCCCGCGTCCATCCCCGCTCCCCTACCAGGCACCGGACTCTCCGCCTCTACTGCCTTGCGGCATAGCGCCCTGCGCTCCTCGCGAAGTGCAGTCTCTACGGTAGTGCCCCGGCTGCCCGCACAGGTAGCAAGTGACTGACGCGCCCGGCTGTCGTCCCTGGTCCCCCCCTGACGAAGCCTGCCCAGATGGCCCGGCCGTCAGTAGAAACGGGGCTGGTGGGCTCGGTAGTGGCTGCTGGTACTGCGGTGCACGCTGCGGCCGCCGCTGAAAGGGCCGCTGACGCCACGGCTGCCCCCTACCGAACCCCCCTCTGCCCTGGGGTCGCTGCTGCTGCGAGCTGGTAGAGACCGCCGGTGGAACTGCCCGGCGTCTCTCGTCCTACGACTGCGCCTCCACAACTAAGGCGCAGTTCAGAACTGCTGTGTACGTCTGGAAGCGGTGGGAACACGTCTGGCGCCTGATCTCTGGACGAAGGCCCCACTCAAACTGCCGTGCCCTGGCCACTGGGTCTGCTGCCACTGCCCCCGCAAAACGGACCAAGTGTGTGAACCGGTTGGCATACTGCTGAACAGTGCGAGTACCCTGCAAGAGGGACTGGTACTCGCGAGACAGGGCGTCACGCGTACTCTCCGGGAAGTACGCGTCCAAGAACAACGCCCTGAACTCCTCCCACGTCGGCTCCTCTCAGTCACTGGTGTGCTGGGCAGTGCACCACCAGTCAAGGGCGTCACCATCAAGCTGGAACGCCGCAAGGGTGACCCGGATCCGGTCATCCCCGACGAAGAGAGCGTCGAGAACGCGCGTGACTCCTCGGAGCCAGCCGTCTGCCGTGGTCGGATCTCCAGTCTCACCGCTGAACCTAGGCGGGTTCAGCCGCTGGAAGTCCATCATGACCGCTGCCGCGGCCCGCCCGTCGACCGGAGCGAGGACCCCCTCCTCGGCGAGAGGAGCCTCCTCCCGTGCGACCGCAACCGTCGCTGGTGATGGTACAGTCCGTCGAGCTCTGACCGTCCTGACATGTGCTACCCTGTCTGGTCGAGCGGGTCGACCAGGTCGTGCCCCACCTCGACCAACAACCGAAGGTCGGACTCGAGCTCCCGACATCTGTGCAATCACCAACGACAACGAGCGTTCACTCGTAAGAAGCCGCCAAAACAAGGCAATACAAACAGAAAGCGGAAAAGCACAACACATCAAAATGAGCATGCACGGATGTTCTAGACATAGAACTAATCCATTCCACGCTCAATCTCAACCGAATCCTGATCCTAAACCCTGGGATCTACAACCTATGCTCTGATACCAAGCTGTCGCGCCCCGACCCGCGAAAGCCCAACCGGGCCGGGCGACGCGAACTGGAACCTAACCAACGCGGAAAAAGAACGACGAGGGTTCCCTCTAACCTATTGGTTTCCCTAACAATTCACCAAAACACCCTAAAAATAAACAATAATAAATAATTTGCAAAACCTCGAACCTCAGATTAAAACTTCAAGTGTTAATATATACAAGTCCTCGGAGAGGGGAAAATTCAAAGTACAATACCACTCCCGTAGGAGACTAACTAACATAAGGGTAAAAGCAGTAAATATTCCACCTCTCAAAAGCCACCAGGCGCCGCCGCACCGCCGTCCAACTGCCCGGTAGGGGCCACAGAGGAAGAACTGACGCCTGCACCTGCAAAACGCAGCCCGGGTAGGTGTGAGCACTAAGCTCAGTAGGGATCTACACTACGACACACAGAAGGAAGAGGGAAACGCAACAGTGTCGTCCTCAAGTGGAATCTGGGTATATACAGGGGTCCCATAACCCCACCGCGTGTCCCTGAGGCCCACGATCATGGTCTTCCAGCCGAGCTGGTCACATGTCAGGTCACACTCAGTAGCAGGAAACGACACTTCTAACTCTCAACAGGACACTGAACACTGTTTGGTGGGAAGAGGCACCACTGAGTAGGCAAATTCTCTACTCAAGAGTTTTAAGAAGAACCGGACACCGGCTACACCTCAGATCCAACTCGAGGCCGACACGACCTCTACAATCATCAAGCCATAAGTGTACCAGTCATCTAAGCCTATCATCGAAATGACTGGACATCACAATTCAATCGGGTCCTAACAGCCCAACCCCGGTCCTAGGGCTAAGTCCGAGCTTCCAGCCTCGGGACGGCGACCCAAGGATCACCCACGCCCTAACCAATGCAACTAATGCACACAACAACAATGCATGCTATGACATACACAGATAATAGGAAAGGCATGCAACAGTATGTCAAACATCATATAAGTCTACTGGACCGCTGCAGCGGTACCACCAACCGCTGCCAGCCGATCCACAGCGGGTCCCGGCATTACAACGGTACCGCGACCGTCAACCGCGAACTTCTACAACGGGAAGCAACTCCGAAAACGATGATGAACAAAACACAATATAATATTATATTCCGAAATATAATATTATATTCAAAAACACCCAAAGCCTCTACTTAGGGGCTAAATGATCCCGTCGATCCGACGTCCAAACGACGTCGGATTCAAGATCCAACTTAACCACCAGTAGGTGTATAAAGCATGATCAACATATCCAAAATTCATCATCATCCAACGGTTGGATTAACGGGAAAACGCTAATCAAAATCGTTAATCAAACTAACTTACCCATTAATTGCTGCAACGCAGCCCTTCAGCAAACAATTCATAAGAAATCGTACATAAATCCGAAAAATACGAAACAAGATGGAATGGAAAGCTAACGAGTAGAGCTACAACACTTATGTTTATTAAAAGCCAAGATCATGTACAAGCCGGCCGGAAAACTCGCCGCAAGCCGGCTGTTTCTCGAGAACAGCAGAAAACCAGAAATCCGAGACTAATCATACATAAAACCTACTCAAATCTCAACTGATTAACATGAAACTTAAATCAGTTATTCTAAAAGGCATAAGGAAACCAACAAAGCAAGGATCAACAAGATCCGACGGCTAGATCTCAAGAAAACCCGAAAAGAACACAGTAGGTATAACCCTACCTAGCTGCGCTTTCCTCGGCTGATTCCCCGCGATTTATCGCCAACAAGCTGCCAAATCACACCAGGAGCCTTCCTCTCGTTGTCACGAATCTAACGAGCCAAAGAACACCCAAAATGGTGGCCGGAGGAAGGAGAACGGAGGGAAAGAAGCTCGCCGGCGGTAAAGGGAAGAAACAGAGCACCGCGGGAAAGAGAGAAGGAAGGAACGAGAAGAGAGGGAGAAGGGAGGAAGAGGAGGGGAAGAAAAGAGGGGAAAGGGGGAAGGAAAAGCCGAGAAAGAGGGGAAAAAGCTGGGGGAAAGGGAGGGGAAGTCTTCCCTCCCTGACAGGGGAGAGCGACGGCCGACGGCCGTCCTCGCGAAAGAGAAAACCCACCGACTCGAGCATGATCGATCTCCAAGGCATGTGAGATCGATCTCCTTTGCAATCGAGATCGATCTCCTTGAAATCCAGATCGATCTTCCTTGCAAAAATCCAGATCGATCTCCCTAGCCATCAAGATCGATCTTCTTTACTCAGAAAGGCAAACTTGGGCTAAAACACAAGCCCAAACTCAGATCTTCCGATCTCGGGTTCACCTAGCCATTCTAAACAAACACGAACACAGACAAGGCCAGTGTGTGCACACGCGAGTGTGAAGCAAACCAACAAGGCGTAATTTACCAAATTGCCCTTGCGTTCTACAGCGAGCCATAGGGGTAGAGGGGCAGGTCCTCACAAGCGCACCCCATGGAGGTACCGTGTAGGGATGAGGAGTCATTTGTGTATTTTGTTCATCTCTTATATATGATATGCATGTATATGTTGGATATGAAACAAAATTTAATATTGTGGATTTGGATGAAATATCATGTATTTTGGTGGTTATGCACTCAGTTACATGAAATCTAATAAGTTGAATGCAGGTACATGTATATTATTTGAATTGATGTGGGCGTATGTGCCCCTAGTGGTGGTGAATGATTGTAAAGAGATAAATATTTTGATTTATTGTTTTAGGATATGTATTATCTGTTGAAAGGTTGTAATAGTGATCTCACGTGCCCGTGCCCAAGGGTCATGCCGAAATTTTTTTAGAAATTTTGAGATAAATAGTATTAAATTGGGACGGGGCGTGACATTCGATCTACCGAAACGGATCGAGGAGATCGGTGGCGGAGAAGGAGGTTCCTGTGAGGAGCTGCGCAAGCGAGATTTGGGGAGAACGTTTCGGGATGAATCATGGGTCGTCGCCGATCGAGATTCGTCGACGTTGGGGTGGCGGCACCGGAGAAGGCACTGCATCTCCTCCCTCCAATCCGGGTTCTCCTCCTTCTTGATCCTCTTCAAAGCCACGACCTCGTGGGACTTCTTATCGATGGCCTTGGACACGACGCCGTAGGTGCCCTCGCTGATCTTTTCAAGCTCCTCAAACTCATCCATGCTTCTGCAATGCTCCAAGAAGGAACCTATGGTCCTATGACTCAGATCGGCGTCGATCTTCCTTTGAACCTTATGGCTTCTGATGGCCGCTTCCCCCTCCTCGATGGTCTCGCCGTCGGGATCGGGATGAGGCCGGGAATACCGGCGGCCATCATCGGCCTCTTTGGGTTTCCAATCTTGATGGGAATCACGAGCTCTGCTAGCTAGTCATCGCGTTCGCCGAGAGAAAAAGAGAGCAATTTCATCGTTTATTAAATAAATTTTCATAATAAACATATTGAATGGGGTTTTGGTCTTAAAAAACTTATAAATGATATTTTTACCAAAAACTTTTACTAAACTAGTGTTTTCATCAATTGTCTAGTTAATCAATGATCTTTTTTATTTTATTTTTTTACTTGGACCCACTTGTCCTCCCAATACCCATAGCCTGACCTCTCTTGGCTTCAGCCGAACTGAATCCATCCATAGAGTTTACTATATACATAAATTTGCACCAATCTGATTTTTAAATAATTTAAATTTCCTTGATGGATAAAGGGTAGTTTTTTTTTTTTTTTTTGAAGAGTTGAGCTTTATGGTTAAAACAAACACTTACAACAAATCACCGAGGAGCCCACCTGAGCCCTCCTTCACCGTCCAACTGAAGCCTGCCCCATTAACCCGACACCACTTAGCAATCGCGTCCGCTTGCACGTTAGAACATCTGAAAACATACAAGAACATAGCAAACTGAAAACAGGACACCATCTAGACATGCATCCGATAACACCTTCATTGACAATAGAAATGGATATATCTTTATTTCGTACGGAGACCCAAAATTCGAGCCTTTGTGACAATGACTTATGTGGGAAATTATTTTGGCTCATTTATACAGTAGAAAACCGATCACAACTTATGGCATGGGTGTGGACACGTGTCTGACAAATCATAATAAATTGTGGAAATTAGCATGCATGGTATTTACCCGTAATATTAATCAGAAAATGAACAAGTTAACACCCTTCCATGTTTTTTTTATGAGTTGAGTTTTAAAAAAAACTAGGATTACAAAACATAAACCAGCGTGTCGGTCGACAGTCATCCGATTGCCAAACAAACCGTACTCCGGAGGACAAGTGGACAACACGACCGAGCAAAATATCGGTTCAGATCTGTTGTTATAATTCCCAGACAGGGACCATCATCAATGATCAATCCATGGTGTTAGTTGGGAGAGTGTAATACCCAGACTGGCAGACAGTTGCAGTTGGGAGTTATTGTCCACTGCTGATCTGTTTATACGTACTTATCCTCCCCACATCCATCATCGCTGCCCAGTGAATCAGGTCTCCATGATGAAGGAGAAGACTAGTTAGTTATTGCGAAGAACTACTTCTTTTTGTGTGTTAGAAACCCCCCAAAAAAAAAAAGTTTTAAAAAGAAGAAGCAAGAGTGTTGCTAATTTGCAATAAAAACATCCAAAAAGCTCATAACCTTTACTGGGATCTACCTGCCAATCTAAACTTTGGCTAACAATTGATGACCCCTGGAAGTTGGAATGTTCCATGGATTCTCAAACTAATCGTTGTCATAAAAGGAAACCAACCGGCAAATAGTACCATTTTTACAGCCCAAGAAAAATGCCGACATCCTTGTTAGATTCTTGAATTAATGCAGACAAAAACAGAGTTCATACCTCATCTTGCTACTAAGATTCCCTTTAGATTTTTTTTGTCTTTCTTGAAGAAGATGGAGACAGACAGACAGGGGTTCACGTTCCAAGCAAAGGACAATGGCTCGTAAATGCTGTTCTCAGTAACCTTTAAGCCTCCCATCTACCCTTCTCCTCTCTCTGTCTCTCTGTCTCTCTCTCTCTCATAAGAAGCATCTGGTGCCAGACATTTAGTTGGCCGGATCTAACACTAGTTGGGCTTTGATGAGAGAATGGGCTGCTGCTGCAGCAAAGATGGTTTATGCCGCCAACATGGAGAAGAGTTGTATGTGGGCAGTGTGGAGGTGGAGGAGGAAGCACGCTTTGGTGATGGAGGAGTTCGTGTGAGACTTGGAGGGTCTTGTCGGTTTGCATCCATGTTCACCCAACAAGGCTGGAAGGGTGTTAACCAGGATGCCATGACCCTTTGGGAGGTACGTATGTATGTATGGGGTTCTAATCTCCATATATGGATTATTGAAATAAAGGAAGGCTTCTCATGTCGTACGTGCTCCTTCGGTTTTTGTTTCTAATCTTAACATGGTTTCCTTGCAAGAGGATTGTTCAATGGAGACAATGTTCTATTTGCTTGGATCTGTAAAGTTTTAGTAATTTTACAAGTTTTTTGCTGGATCTATATGATCGGTAGGGCTTCGCCGGTTCCAAAGATGACATCTTTTGTGGTGTGTTCGACGGACATGGCCCGTTAGGCCACAGGGTCGCCCGCCATGTTCGCGATGTCCTTCCGTCCAAGCTATCCGCAGGGATACAATGCACGAGACTAAAGGGCGATGATGGTTATGATCAAGAGGATAGTTCCTATGCATCTGACGTCGAAGACAATGCTCGTGATGAACATGGCCATCGTTTGTTCTCTTCCTTGGAGCCCACCTTCATCAAGGCGTTCGAAGAATTGGATGAAGAACTTAGCCGGCATTCAACCATCGATTGCATTTGCAGTGGATCTACAGCAGTTTCCATAGTTAAACAGGTACCTGAGATCAAACACCAGCTGTATATATTGAGATCAATTCATTTACGCTAAATTAATGTTCCAAGCTCATTCTTCTGATCTTTACGTAATTGTTAGAGAAAGCACTTGATAATTGCCAATTTAGGAGATTCCCGGGCAGTTCTATGCACCCGAGACAATCGAAATCAACTAGTTCCAGTCCAGCTCACTGTTGATCTGAAACCAAATCTTCCAAGTAAGTTTTTGCTTTGATGATGTTGGCTAATTTAATTAGCTTTGTTTCTAGTAGCTAGCATGCACATTGGATTCTAATTTCTGGGATGTGATCGTAGGCGAAGCCGAGAGGATTAGGAGTTGTAGGGGCAGAGTTTTTGCACTCGAAGAGGAGCCGGACGTTCACCGCCTATGGCTACCGGACGTGGACTGCCCAGGCCTAGCCATGGCGAGAGCATTCGGAGACTTTTGCCTGAAAGATTTCGGATTAATCTCTACTCCACAAGTCTCCTGCAGGAAGCTATCAGCCAAGGACGAGTTTGTGGTCCTTGCAAGCGACGGGGTAAGCAGACGAGCCCGGCTGTGTCTAGCTCGTGCTTGCAATCAATACTCGGAAGTCCACCGATCATATATATTCTTTCTATTAGTTTAAGCTTTTTTGCGAATAATATCATGCCTACTCTTCATTGAGATTTTACCTACATTTGGGTTTTTTACACAGGTGTGGGATGTGCTCTCAAATAAGGAAGTTATAAACATCGTGTCTACAGCAAAACGATCGGATGCGGCGAAGGTTTTGGTGGGACGAGCCATCCGAGCTTGGAAGACCAGGCATCCTAAATCAAAATTAGACGACTGTGCAGTCATATGCCTGTTCTTGAAGCCACCTCCGCCGGCGATGAAGTCCACCCATCGCTGCAGGAGCGCAAAATACAGCAAGCTATCCTCCTTCGAAAGCTTTAAGACGGCAAGCAGCGAGCGGTCGGAGTCGGAGGAGATGATGGTGGGTTCCAAGGCGGAGTGGACCGCCTTGGAAGGTGTTAGCAGACTGAATTCCTTGTCCAGGCTTCCTCAGTGCAAGAGACCAGACCAGTGAAGTTTGTAGATAAAAGCCGGTGACATGCATGTCCGGTGATCTGGGAACATTCCCTTAAAAAAAAAAATGTTCAGATTCGGATTTTTGATTGTAACTCCTATATCTTCATTCATTCATGCATGCCAGAGTTACATAAAAAAAACTCAATTTTGATGGGCATTATTATTGTTCAATAAGAAGATGGTTCTTGTTCCACAATATATGCAGGAACATTAGAACTTACGGTCAGCGGTCTTAACTACTGATGTCCTTCCTTCCACGTGTCCCTTCTCTCGCTCTCGTCCAACCACGTCCAAAGCAAGCATTGGCCAATGGCCATTTTACGGTTCACTAACTCCACCTCTGGCTCTTCTCTTCTACAATCTCTCATCCTCCTCTCAACCTTACGTGCCTGTAAACGTTGAGCTCCATGGCCACCAACCACGCTCCATCGCCGCCGATGGTCGTCTACAACCAGTCGGCGGTGAAGTCTCTGCTCTGGGTGTGCGACGTGAGGAACACTACCAACTGGGCCACCTCCCAAGGCTGCTTCCTCGGCGACAATCCCCTCGACTTCTCCCTTCCTCTTCTGTTACTGGAGGTCACCCTCATCTTCTGGACTTCGAGAGCCACCCACCACGTCCTCAAGCATCTCGGCCAGTCTCGAACCGTCTCGCATATCGTCGTAAGCCCCCTCCACCACCACTGCATCTCCTCTGCTTTCCATCTCAACAAACTCTAAAATCAAATGAAGAGATTGCATTTTTGTTTGTTGCTTTGTGTCTGGATTGATGGGATCCTAATTAATATTGTCGATGATTGTGTGCATCCTGCCATGGTGGTTGGCCTGCTGAGAACAGGCAGGCATCTTGCTGGGCCCGTCGGTCATTGGCCGGAACAAGACATTCACACACGCGATATTCCCGCCGAGGGGCGCCTTCGTTCTCGACACTCTCTCCATTGTCAGCCTCATCTTCTTCCTCTTCAACATTGGCGTGAAGACGGACCTCCGCGTCCTCAGAAAGCCCGGCAAGATAGTTGTGGCCATTGCCCTCCTCAGCTCATTGCCGAGCTTCATCCTCTGCTGCATCATCTTCTTCGCCTTCAAGCAATCGTTCCCCTCGGACCTCCGGAACACCAACCTGATCACCCTCCTCGCCTCGAGGTTCTCGCTCACCTCCTTCCCGGTCCTCGGCGACATCCTCGACGAGCTCGGGCTGCTCAATTCCGATATCGGCCGCATCGCCATGTCCAGCGCACTCATAAGCGATGTCATCAGCTGGTTCGCCAGCGCTGTCTTCACCGCCGTCGTCCTCGGAGTAACGAAGAAGTCGGTGGTCACGGGAATCCTCGCAGCGATCTCCCTCTTAGGATTCACGATGGTCATACTCCTCGTAGCACGTCCACTGTCGAAATGGGCAATACGAAAGGTTCCGGCGGGCGAGTTGCTAGGTGAGGGCTGTTTCATCGGCTTTGTTCTTATGGCCCTCTTGTCGGCGTGGACTACCGAGTTGCTCGGCTTCCACGCCACCTTGGGGCCAGTGATTCTTGGGTTGGTGCTACCAGGAGGGATGCCGCTAGGCGTGACTCTGACGGAGAGGATGGACTGCTTCATCTCCGGCATGTTCTTGCCCATATACCTGGTGCTCGCCGGATACCGGACCAACTTCTCCAAGCTCAATAGCCTTGCCACATGGGGTTATCTGGAGCTCGTCATCGCTGTAAACTTTGTCGGGAAGTTCATAGGGTCGATGGTGGCTCCTCTGTATTGTAAGATGCCCATTCGAGACGCCCTCTCGCTTGGTCTCATAATGAACTTGAAAGGCATCGTCGAAGTCTCCTTCCTAAATGTCTGGGGTGATAACTTGGTATTTTTCCTATCTCTGTCTAGTTCTTCTTATTTATAAGTATCTGCTGGAATATATAGTTTGATGAGGTTTTTTTTTTGGCTCACCTGCAGCTCGCCAACGCCCAGCACTACTCTGTCGTGATGATGTCGATAGTGATCACCACCGCCGTGTGCACGCCGCTCATCAAGTACCTCCACAAACCCACGACGCGCTACGTCGCCCACAAGCGCCGCACTCTCCAGCACTCGAAGCGCGGCTCGGAGCTACGCGTGCTCGCCTGCGTCCACGAGGAGGACAACGTCGGCCCCATCATCGAACTCCTCGAGGCCTCCAACGCTGGTAAAGAAAACCCCCTATCCGTTGTGGTCCTCCACCTCACCGAGCTCGCCGGCCGCGCCGCCGCCATCCTCGCCTCGTACAAGCGCAACAAAAAGGCCCCCAATGGCACCCCCTCCGATCGCATCGTCAATGCCTTCCGCTACTTCGAGCAGCAGAACCCCGGCGGCGTCTCTGTGCACCCCTACGTCGCCTCCGCCCCGGCCGCCACCATGCACAACGACATTTGCTCCCTCGCCCTCGAAAAGAAGGTGCGCCTCGTCATCCTCCCCTTCCACAAACAGTCCGTCGGTGGGGCCATCGAGACGGCGAGGCACGCGCGCCAGAACATGAACCGCAATGTGCTCGACTACGCGCCGTGCTCGGTCGCCATCCTAATCGACCGCGGCCTCTCGGGGGGGACAACATGCTCTCGCACGAACAACCTACTGAGTCGCGTCGCCGTATACTTTCTCGGCGGCGCCGACGACCGCGAGGCGCTGGCGTACGGCACGCGGATGGCTAGGAGCTCTAACATCGCGCTCACCGTCGTACGTTTAGTACCAAAAGAAGAGCTGGGAGTGCTGGAGGAGGACGAGGAATGGAAGCTGGACGACGAGATGATGAACGAGCTAATAAGCCGGCAAGCAGACTACGTGCTATATAAAGAGGAGAGGGTGGAGGACGGCGAGGGGACGGTGGCGGTGATCCGGTCCATGAGCGAGAAGTTCGATTTGCTGATAGTGGGGAGGAGGAAAGGGATGGAGTCGGCGCTGACGACCGGGCTGTCGGTGTGGAGCGAGTGCCCGGAGCTGGGCGTCGTCGGGGACATGCTCGCGTCGACAGATTTCGGGGGGAAGGTATCGATATTGGTCGTGCAGCAGCAAGATAAAGTAGCCGGCGGAGACCCCACGCCGCTGCCGCCGCCGCCGCTGCCGGTGGCGGGGGATGAAGGGCCACCGCGGTCGCCGGGGAGCTTCATCTCCAATATAATCAGCCCCACCGCAGTGCCGCGGGAGGAGGTGAAGAATGTTTTAATTCATGGGGAGAAGAGCGAGTGTCCGGGTTGGCACCTTAGCTAAGTTGTTCTTTTTTTTTCCTTCTCTTTTTATTAGTTTAGATAACACATTACCGTTAGATGAGGTATTTGAGCCCAGCCCATACAACTGCTTCAAGTTTTGTTACAACAGGCCCAACTAAGGGGAATGGCCCAAAAGAACTGGCAATTCACGTCCCCGAGCTCGATAATAGACCGTTTGACATAGTAATGAGGTGATAGCGAGACGAATTTTCAGCTCGACTCTGTTAATGAGCTAATAACAAGTTTTAAAATTATGAAAAAAAATGGTTCAATTCATATTCCCCTTGAATTTTGATATGACTAGCTTTCCCTGAAAATCTCGCTAATTAAAATTTTTTCACTTAAAATTTAAATGGTCCTATGCCTATGATAATTACTAATCAGGTAATAATAGAGAAAAATGTGTGCGAGATTTGACTTCAGACGTTCATTTTGGGATCTGTTTTGTTTACTATTATCCTACTGGGTGAAAATGTAATAGTTGATGGTATAGCTCGGTCATATCGATCCTCCGGGGTTCCTATTGTTTGGGAACCGGAGAACGGCCAACTGACGCGGATAAGTTTTTGTAATTCTAGCCTCATCCATTTAAAATCAGATTTTATACACCTATCATATGTATCTTTAAACCATACCTCGAGGTAGATTTAACCTACAATGCGTGTCTACCTCTAGTTCATTTTTACCTAATTATGTTTCCTTTCCAGAAAACTTTTCCTGATTTTTGTTGTCATTCTGTATATAAGAAGGAAAAAGAAAAAATACATCCAAAAAAACTTTTTCCTGCTAATTATTGCACACAAAGTCAGAAGTAAGTTGAAAAAACTTTTCGAATGTTGCAGGCAGTCCTTTTCTAATCCTGCCTCCTTTAATTCTTTAGGAGAAGACCATGCTTTTCTAATCCAGTGATTCAGGTAACCCAGTGCTTATGCTCTATTATATATAGTACTACTCTAAATGCACCAACTTTGAGAAAGGGATGTGGATTTATGTCCATTATTCTGCAGCATAGAACACTGAGACCTGAATATTTTTTAAGAAAACCCACAGCTCTAGGTGTCAAGGAGTTGCATGTGGGAAGGTAATATACAATATATGCATGCAGTATATATAATAAGTTCTGCCAGCTATCAAGCCTTTACCATGTAGATAAAGAACCAGTAATTAATGAGGATCTCAATGATCCCAAATTAAGGAGAAATTTTTATATAAGGACTAAAGCTTCTCTTCTTTCAATCATGGCTTTACCCCCAAAGGATTAAAAAGTGTTAGCCTTTCAATCACTATGCAAACCAATATGGACGGTTCAAGTGTTACCTCCAAATCTTGCTGCAATATAAGTAGCTCATCAATTTTCTCTGATCTCAGAAGTAATGTTTCCTAACATTCAACCATGTCTTCCTTTATTCGTGCATTTCTCCGATCCCAATTCTTGATGTTTCCGAGGTACAATGAATCTAGTTGTTCGAGTAGCAAAGCAGCAAGCAAGTGTACTAGATCTTCAGTATAATTTTGGCCTATTGTGTTCCTCGACGAGTAGTCATTCGCTTCGCTGTTTTCCGCTTGCCATTTGAACACTCATGTTTCCGTATAACTGAAATATAACATGAATATATATATATACTCATCCTTTCCTATCAGTTTAAGCTATGGTATCTTAGATATAAATATAGTCATTTGAGAAAGATCAATGACAATTTCGTAAATAATACGAAATTGACATCAAATCGTCCATATCTCTGGCTTTGACACAGTTAGAGTATTTTAGCCATAACTTTTACACCAAGTGTCCAAACTGACCGATTCTTAAACCATTGGAAAGAAGACTAAAAGATCTACAACTTTGTTGTTGACGTCATCTCCAAATTTGGTCATTTTATGTATCAAATTAATGGTCAAAGGGTTTAGTGGCAAACTTATAAATAAGACCAAATGTCCAAAAGTCTATCGACCAGATTCTCTATCGACCAAAACTCTATCGGCCATATTTTGACTGATTATTTTAATAAGACATCGATGTGATTCGACTATTTTGACGATAACTTTCTCATACGATGTCCAAATGACTTGGTTTTTAGACCGATAGAAAGATAATTCGAAGACCTACAACTTTCATGTTCAGAGTTCCATCAAATTCCAAGGTCATCATCGGCCAAATCGCATTAGAAGACAAGAAGCTCTACCTGATGGCAGTTTCGTAAATAGCTGAAGATATCGCCCAGTTTTGCAGTTCTGACAGTTCATAGCAGTTCCAAAACAGTTCAATGCAGTTTCTAACAATTCAAAAGTGGTTACCAGAAACTCTATAAATAGCCAAGAGAAAGAAGGAAAACGTCTGCCCCGACCATCAAAGCAAACCAACTTTTATCTTCATGTGGTCCTTTACATTTATTATCAATGTAGCCTTCTAAATTCAGCAATTATCTTTCCTTTAAATTCCTGCAACCAATCCTTCATTTCTAGGAGTAGTGCTACACTAATCTCTTCCATAGGAGTAGAATTATCATATTTTCCTAGGAGTAGTGCTACCATAATTAATTTCTTAGGAGTAGATCTATAATTTCCTAGGAGTAGATTTACTATAAAACTATCATATTTTCCATCTTTCATTTCCCATTTCCATCAACTCCATCATCAACAAAATTACTTCTTTGTACACTTCAACACCTCTGATTCGATCATTCGAAGGAGTAGAACTAAAAACCACAATCTCCTGATATTCGAATGTGGAAATAGATTTTGACCTTGATTACAGTCCCGGTCAACGGTCAAAAATTTCTGTTCTAACATTTTTTGGCACGGCCAGTAGGACTATGTGTTGAAGCTATACAAGGAAAAAGGGATAAAATGAGAGATAGCATTTCCAGAGTTGTTATTTTGATAGCTGAGGGAAGTGACCATGCAGATGCTGTTTTCCAAGAAAATTTTCTTAGATGGAGTATGTCCTCACGTGAAAGTTCCAGCAACGAGAAGACCAAGATTAATATGCCATCTTTCATGCAAAATCACGATGGTTTCACTCTACTGGTAAGGAACTCTTCATCTACAAAAAAGCAAAATCCAAGTGGTCCTTGTTTAATAAGGAACAATCTGTTGGAGACAAATGGGCCAAAAAATATTATGGCATTGATCGATGAAAAAGATTCATCCGGTGATAAGCTGGAGATGTTCAGTATACTTGGACAAAATTGTCCAAGCAGTGATATGGTGATCGATCATAAAAAAGAACAAGGTCATGTAGAATGTGATATCAAGATAGAGATGGTCAACTTGAAGATGAAGCATCTGAAAGATAAAAAACGTCCAGATCATATGATGGACGATTTTATGGACAAGTATGTTGGAATTTGGCTGGAAAGCATGTTAGAGCCTTGCCAAAAACAAAAAAAAAGTCAAATGGTTTCACGTCTTGAGTTGAAGATAGACGATTCAAAAGAATTAAAACGTCTTAGTACATTCAGCAGACTCATTTATGACAGGGGAAAGAACCTGGAAAATTGTTTCCAGTAAGTATGTTAGGCCGAGCAACATGGGAAAATTTTGGTTGAACCAATATCAAGACTTGTTGAAGAATGGGCGATGGAAACACATGTACTCCGCTCTCCTCCATGCTGTCGACGTCACCATTTTGGTTCGCAGGCCGATAGGCGCTCCACCGTTATCCAACACGTCGACGACACCCGTGGAGACTTCCTTGCCCATGCTGTCGCCGGAATCCTCCACGCCCATGCTATCGCCGGAGTCCTCGACGATCTCTCCACCGTCGTCTCCATCATCATCTGCAACCTTTACCTCACCATCATCAACTCCAGCAGAAAGATCCATGATGGCAGCGGCAATTTCCACTTCGCCAAGCAGGTCGCCGGCGCGTGGAGTGTCTTCGTCTCCAACTCCGACGGATGGTAAAGCCATAAGAAGGTTGATGGGAAAACTGCAACCCAGGTCCTCGTCGGATGGAAGGACATCAACCCAACATTGGCCTGAAGGATCCCATAGTTGGGATGAACCCATCGCCGTTGGGAAAAACAGAGCACCCCTCGACGCCCCCAGCCTAGCTACTCAGGCCGCGACCTCCGTCAAGCAGGCCCAGGTCCTCGTCGTCGTCATCCTCTGCCTCAAAGGAACCCATCGCCGTTGGGAAGAACAGAGGATTCCTCATCACCGTGCCGGCCATACATCGACCTCAAAGATCCCATCGGTTGGAAGGACAGCCATCCATCGCCGTTGGGAAGGAAAAACGGAGCCATCACTCATCAACCATCATCGTCTATTGGTTGACGACGATCGCTCATCACCCATCACTGGAAAACAGAACATCGACCATCCTCCATCGTTGCTCGCTGACCAGGCCACCATCATCGTCCATCATCTTCATCGACGACCACCGTCGAAGCTCATCGATCAGTCTTGTTCATCGCCCACACAGAAGGAACAGAGCAATGGCCATCCTTCATCGCCTAATGATCGACGACGCTTCCTCGTCGCCCATCGCGGAAGACGGGAAAAACGAGCATCACCCACTCTTGTCTGTCGTCTATTGCTCATCGCTCGTCGATGGCTATCGCTCAGATTCCTCATCGCTCAGCTTTAAACATCGCTCATCGACACCCATCGCGGAAGACGGAAAAGCAGAGCATCACCTCCATCATTCTTCATCGACGGCCATCACTTGTTACTCGTCGTTTGTCGACGACCATCGACGTCCTATTGATCGATATCGACCAGCTCCCTCATTGACGTCCTATAGATCGACTATCGACGTCCTATTGCTCACAGCAAGATCGATATCGACGTCCTATGGCTTCGATATCATCTTCATCAGCAAGATCGATATCGACGTCCTATTGCTCACCGTCCATCATCTTCATCAGCCATCACCTTCACCATCGTTGCTCGACGACCAGGCCACCGTCATCGTCCGTCGTCGATTGTTCATCACCCATCATCCATTGGTCGATAACGATTCCTTATCACCCATTGCGGAGGAAGAGAAGCAGAGCACCCTTCATCGCCCGTCAACGAGCATCATCGACCAGCCTTGCTCATCGACCATCTCTTCCATCGGCCAGTGTTGCTCATCGTCCAACATTGCTCTTCGACCAAAACTTGCTCCTCGGCCAACATTGCTCATTGACCAACCTTACTCATCGACCAGCTTTGCTCAATGCCCAGCATTGCTCATTGGCCGATATCGGCCATTCTTCACCTCGATCAAGAATTGGTCATCGACAAAAATGTTAATCGGCCAAGGACTTACAAAAGTGATCGAACAATAATGGTCAACACAGATGATTGATTGAGTATAAAAAATAAAATAAAATAAAAAAAGGTAATGAAGCAAAAGGTCATAGTGATGCACATGATCGACCAAAAAACTGAAACTTTGATGATCCATCATAAAAGACGAGGCCGATTATCCTCCTCATGGCCGACCGTCATTTGCCATAAAACAAGTATATTAGGCGAATGACTAATAAAATATCTTTTATGGACGACTCAATTGACCGACAAAATCGTTCATATGACCGACAAAATCGCCCAAATTGGCCAACAGAATAAGGTCTTTACAAAAATTTTCTATTTTTATAAAGACCGGGGGGCAAAATGTTAGATATAAATATAGCCATTTGGGCAAGATCAATGGCAATTTCGTAAATAATACGAAATTGACATCAAATCGTCCATATCTCTGGCTTTGATATAGTTAGAGTATTTTGGCCATAACTTTTACACCAAGTGTCCAAACTGACCGATTCTTGAACCATTGGAAAGAGGACGAAAAGATCTACAACTTTGTTGTTGACGTCATCTCCAAATTCAGTCATTTTATGTATCAAATTAATGGTTAAAGGGTTTAGTGGCAAACTGGTAAATAAGACCAAATGTCCAAAAGTCTATCGACCAGATTCTCTATCGACCAAAACTCTATCGGCCATATTTTGGCTGATTATTTTAATAAGACATCGATGTGATTCGACCATTTTGACGATAACTTTCTCATACGATGTCCAAATGACTTGGTTTTTAGACCGATAGAAAGATAATTCAAAGACCTACAACTTTCATGTTCAGAGTTCCATCAAATTCCAAGGTCATCATCGGCCAAATCGCATTAGAAGACAAGAAGCTCTACCTGATGGCAGTTTCGTAAATAGCTGAAGATGTCGCCCAGCTATGCAGTTCTGACAGTTCAGAGCAGTTCCAAAACAGTTCAATGCAGTTTCTAACAGTTCAAAAGTGGTTATCAGAAACTCTATAAATAGCCAAGAGGAAGAAGGAAAATGTCTGCCCCTGCCATCAAAGCAAACTAGCTTTTTATCTTCATGTAGTCCTTTACATTTATTATCAATGTAGCCTTCTAAATTCAGCAATGAAGTTTATCTTTCCTTTAAATTCCTGCAACCAGTCCTTCATTTCTAGTAGTAGTGTTATACTAATCTCTTCCATAGGAGTAAAATTATCATATTTTCCTAGGAGTAGTGCTACCATAATTAATTTCTTAGGAGTAGATCTATAATTTTTTCGGAGTAGATTTACCATAAAACCATCATATTTTCCATCTTCCATTTCCCATTTTCCATTTTCCATTTCCATCAACTCCATCATCAACAAAATTACTTCTTTGTACACTTCAACACCTCTGATTCGATCATTCGAAGGAGTAGAACTAAAAACCACAACCTCCTGATATTCGAATGTGAAAATAGATTTTGACTTTGATTACAGTCCTGGTCAACGGTCGAATTTCTGTTCTAACAGTATCAAACCAGAAATATTCATAGTTTTTTTTTAATAGTTAAGCACGACAGTGGGGAGAGTACCGGCTAGGGGTGAGAGAGGGTGCCAACCTTCGAACCCAAATCCTTCACAGGACACCCAAACTGTCATACCAGAAATATTCATAGTTGATCTGTTGCTTTAGGGTATTGTTTTAAGCTGTACTGCTACAACCACTCTGCTATGACTTATATACCTCACCAACTATCCAATCTTAATAGTTACAATAATAAATAAGCTCTATGGTTAGAGTTAGACGCGTAATAGTAAACAATAGCAATAATAATTAGTTGCCATACCAACTCTATAAGAATATAGCTTGACAACTCTCTTGAGCTATATATATGATGGTCCTAATTAATTAAGATCCCATCAATTCTGTACCATTTATCTCTTAGCTGTCATCATAGTTTTCTGAACCCTAATCATGCATACTATACTGATAAGATCGATCTCCCGTCACATGAATATTTTTAATGGAAGTGATTACTTGATCCAAGAGCTACAGTCGATTGTTCTTAAAGAAAACATCTACAGCTGTGTACCTAACGAACCAAGTTTCAGTCTTTTTTTTTCCTTAATTATTAGCTCTTGCTTCCAGGCCGGCCATGGAAGATCGTTTGGCACACTGACCTAATTTGATCTCAAACTTCTGGTAAAACTTCTGAACAATACATATAGTTTTCTTAATCCATTCTGCAGTGGAACCAATTAATTAACAATCTGCAAGTTTGAATAAGTTGTGCAGTTCTTAATATAGATGCAAAATCCCCAAGAAAGGTTTGCCTGCAAATTAATCTAGATAGGCCATCTTCAAGATCGATGATTTAAGGAATTAATGCAATCATATATGTATCATAAAATGATGAGATTTTTATTACAAGAGTTCATCATGAAATTAAGAAGTATATATGGGGTTTCATGATCACCATATATGTTCTATATGATGAATAGATGATCACTGTCATCTTTTGATCCTGGTTTAATTACAAAATGTGCTGAGCTAATGCACAAATTGTTCATAAAACCAAGAGGAATTCAAGTATGTAACTCAGACCAAAATTATTATAATGCATGACTTGATGATTTCCATCAAAGGTAATATACAAAGATATTAATATTGACTGTTACTATGATTGAACCAAGAAAAGATTTGGGTTACTCTTCTTTTGTACAACTTGACATTTATTACAGTAGAACTCCATATGATTACAAAGAGTAGTTGCCATTTTTTTTTTCCTTTTTAATATCTTCTCTCGACGATCGAAAACTGTCACTCATTTCCATGAAGTGGCCGAGAAAAAAAAATGGATATATTCACAAATTGCAAGAAAGCCAAATACACAACCTCACGTAGAGACTTGCAAAAAAAAAAAAAATTTTAAAAAAATTTAAAATGTCACCCTATGCAACTCACTTTCTCTCTTTCTTTCTCTCTCTTCAATGCACCTCGCCGGAGATATCATCGATCACCGGAAAAACTTAAAATCCGGCGCCGGAAAAATCTCGAGGGTCCTCCGTTATGCTCTCGAGATGAGGACGCCAGACCCCGACTCGTCCGCTCCTTCGCCGGTGGGGGCCGGACTTCTTCTCCGACAGGATCTCCTTTAGGTAGTCATCATCATTGTTCGACAGCTTCGCGGCGGGTTTCGATCTGTGGCTCTTCTTGCTCTTCTTCCTCTTCTCCGGCACGGAGGCGGCCGGGATGAGGAAATAGATGTGCCCCCTCCTGAGCTCGGAGTCTGGCGACACGATCATGATGCGGGCGGCGACGCCGTGGTCGCCCTGCGAGCAGGGCTTGCTGATGACATGATTTGGGTTGGCCGCCAAGATCTCTCCAGCGAAGACTTGCCGGCTGTACTCCTCGACGTGGCCGTTTAGATGGACAATGCGGACCACGTCCAGAGCTCCGCAGGGAAGCATGCAAGCTAAGCAACACCTAAGGCTATTGCCCATCTCTTCGATCTCTTCTCTAGCTGGTTCTCTCTCTTTCTTCTTTGAAGTTTTAACAAGCAAGGGGTACCTTTGAGTTATATAGCAGTACTAACCAAAAGGCTCTCTAAAGTAATATATGAAATTTTTATGGGGACGTGGGGTTTGAACCAGTTTGTTTAGGCCGTATTAAAAGGTGGGCTTGTTTGTGCCTAACCTTATCTAATAATAAGTAGATAATAAAAGGACAAGTGCACCTCTATCATGGATCATGGTATATGTTTTATATGGGGCTTACGTGGTTGGGTGTAGGTTCTATGTTACTCTTCTTGACTGCCTCGTAATTAATAGTGCCTATTTTTCACGAGGTGGTCCAATTACTCTCTTCGAACAATGTAAAATCTCCCCTTAAATGTAATATTTTAATAATTATTTAACCTTTCATGTTGAGTGGTTAGAATGACATAGTATTAGATTTGGTTTTAAATTCCAACTCGCCCCCTCGCTACCTCCAATAGTCCCCTCGTAAGTGGTGTTGTCCTGTTTTTTATCTAGTCTTGTTCTCCCCTCAGAGAAATCTGTTGTATCCAAATTTCATATATTTGTTTTGACCGTGTAACATATTTCTCATCCTTAAAGGTCTTAGGTATGACATTTCTTAATATGGTATTAGAGCCTCAATCGTTTCAATTTAGATCATGGTCTAACAATAACTCATTCAGTATTTCTCTATCCTTAGTCTAAAAGTCTTAACAATAATACATGAGATGTACGATATTATGAAATATGATATCTTGTGACTTATGGAATACTATTTCTAATTTTCATATATTTGATTTTATGCTAAATTTCCTATTATTTTACAAATCACCGTCTTCCTAATTCACCCCACCTCGAACCAAGATATCCAACCAATATATATAATCCAAGAAACACAACGTTATATTTTCACTCACCAAGATACCAAAAATTAGTAACTCAAAACACTCATTAGTTTCCAGTATACAAAAGTAAAAAATCACAATTAAGAAGAGAGTAGATGAGCTCGAAGAAAATCCTATTTGGACGGTGGCCTGTACGGGCATCGTCGCACGTGCAGCAGTGAGAGCCCGGGAGGAGGACGAAGCTTCCTCGCACGAGGGTCTCCACCACCGGCCACGGAGCTGGTCCCAGGTACACCTCGTCCTCCCCCCCCCCCCCCCCCAAACCACATCCGACGGTGATCACGAGGCGGGCCCACCTATAAGGAAATTATTAGCCGTCCGATCGGTGGCCCGTGAGAATGTCCAGTTGCAAGACGACAAGATTGGGCCTCATTAGATTAAGCCCACAATTATTGGGAGCGAGGGAAGTCCTATTCAATCGTACGCATGGTTTGCTGTACCTTTTTGTCTTCTACTGATGCTAGGTTTGATTCCTCCGAGACGTGTTAGTGTGTTACTTATAATTTTGTTTAGGTTTGGCACTTGTGTTGGATGACACCTACGATGTCTGCTCGTTTGGATGAAGCCCAACTCATCAACTAGACAAAGTTTATAGATTAGTCGACCCACTTCACGGACAAGAATAAAGATTATGCTATCAAAACATTATTCTTTGATTTATTCCATTTTCATCTGCTGTTGTTTTCGTTTGGATCAGCTATCGATTCAGTATGAGAGTGTGGCTAGCCTGCGCAATCTCACTGTATAACGCAGTGTGACCAGTCCAGGCCCATGTCAGTGTTCTCGGGGGTATTGAAGGAAGCCCGCACCTGGGTAGCCCATGGGCCATTGATTCAGAACAAAATCCACAACCGCATCGGGGGTGTTAACGAGGCTTCTAACAAAATTGGAAATTTTTGAAAAATAATATTATTTAAATAAAAATCTACCTTTAATAAAAGTATTTACAGTGAGGAACATGCCTTCCCTACCCACGTCAGCGTCGCGGTTGGGTTTTTTAATACCGATCTCCATAGCCGTAACAGTTAAAACGTAACTTGAAATTACGTCTTATTAAAACCACTGGTTGTTCTCACGGGCACAATACAGTACTAATAAGAGTAACTTCAAGTTACATCTTATTAGGGACTAGCAACACCAATCTTACAAGGCAGTACTATTAAGACGTAACTTGGAGTTAGGCTTTAGTAGCATCTCTAATCCTTCAACACTTAGTTTTCTTCCATCGTCTGTGTACACTCTTACGAGATAGTACTATTAAAATGTAATTGGGAGTTACGACTTAGTAGACGTTCTAATAAATTCTACATTTAGCGTGATTTGGTGTTCACAAGTAAACCGTGACTTGGAGTTACGGCTCTAAAGAGCGGCATTAAAAAACTCAATCATGATGCTGACGTGGACAGTGGAGATATATTCTCGTAAATACTTTTCTTAGAGGTATATTTTAATAATATTTTATTTAAATAATATTATTTTAAACAATTATCCAACAAAAATTTCCGAAGGTGTGAATTCTAGCCCATAAAGAATATATCTGAAATAAGTATAGCGTTAATATTATACTTTGGCCCCCCAAAAAACATCAGAAATACCTAAGATGCCCTGAGTTAATAATATAATGTAATTCTAGTCTTCGTTCTGAGCCGGCCTTTGATGCAGGCGGTCCATGGCCGTATCCATAGCCCGTTATCTCGGGCCCATCAGGCTGTCCAAAGTAGGCCGACGCAGTGGACATGGGATAGTCCATCAACGCGTATGACTCGAGGCCACTCACGCAGCGTGGACCTGAACCTTCCAAACGGAACCATTAAAGCCCCATCAAACTCTCTGCACCCATCACGATGCAATTGTAGAAACCACGTTCCACCTCCCTCGACACCAGATCCAACCCCAGCCTCACCGTTCCAACATTTCCGTCCCCGCCCTAGCCCGTAACCCTCTCCTAGCAGATCAGCTGTCCATTCCAAACACCAACACACGATAGACCGTTAGACTCGATCAAACCATCGCGGCTGTCATAACCCCACCCGCCGCCGGAATCCCCTCCGCCCCGCCGCACACCCCCCCCCCCCCCCCCACCCCCCCACCACCATGAGACCACCTCCCCTTCTAAAACCCCGCCGCCGCCGTCGCCGCCGCTGCCTGTCCACCACCGCCACCACCTCCAGCTCCCCCGCCGCATTCGATACCCCTGTTCTCCGGAGACAGCTTTCCGTTCTCCTCTCCTCGTCAGTCTTCGATCCTATCCTAGCCAGAGCCACCTTTTCTCGGCTCACACCTCCCCTTCTCGACTCTCTTCTCGCCGACCTCCGCCACCTCATTCGCCCTCGCGCCACCCTCCAGCTGCTCGCATTCGCCTCGTCCCCGTCTCTCCGCTTCCCCTTCTCCCCTCGCGGCTACGGCATCCTACTCCACTCCCTTCCTACCTCTCCCTCTCGCCTCCTTCTCCTCCGCCTGATTAACCCTTCCCCCTCCCCCTCCCTCCCGGTCTCTTTCCAATTCTCCGACCTCGTCCGCGCCATTGCCGACACCGCCCCCGACGCCTCGGCCACCTCTGTTGTTGACACCCTTGTACACGTCTGTTGCACTCAGCTCCGTTCCGACGGATTTCTCCGAGCCATCACCGCATTCACGATCCTCGCCGAACATGGCACCTGCCCATCTTTGAAAACTTGCAACTTTCTTTTGTCCACGCTCTCTCGCGCTGGCAAGCATCGGGAGGCATGCATGGTGTTTGATGCAATGCAGAAGTATGTGGAGCCGAATGTGTACTCCTATACTCCTTTGATCGATGTGCTTTGCAAGGGAAGACGAATCGCGGAGGCTATTGAGATATTTGACGAGATGCAGAAAGCTGGAGTGGCACCAACCGTAGTCACCTACAATGTGTTGGTTGATGGGCTCGGCAAGAACAGGATGTTGGATGAGGCGTTCGAGTTGAAGGAAAAGATGATTAGGAGTGGTGTTAAACCTAGCATTGTTACCTACAGTGTTTTGATCAATGGGTTGGTGAAATCAGATAGGTTTCAGGATGTGGCTCGTGTGCTAAAGGAGATGCTGGAGGGGGGGATCGAGCCGAATGAGTACGTTTACAATACGTTAATTAATGGGCAATGTAGTTCCGGACGGGTGGCGGAAGCTTTGAAGCTGAGGGATGATATGGTGTCGAAAGGTTTGGAGCCAAACCAGGTTACTTATAATGCACTTGTGAAAGGTTTGTGTGCTGCCGGGGAGATGGAACAGGCAGAGTATCTTTTAGAAGAAATGCTGACGAATGGCATTGTGATACATGAGAGTGTTTTTAATGATATTCTATCACGGTTGATCAAAAAGACGGGAAGATTGGATACTGTTGTTTGGCTGTTCAAGGAGATGTTGATGAGGGATTTCAGACCGGAATTTTCGCTTTTGACGCCGATGATTGGTGAGCTGTGTAAGAACGGTAAGCATCAGGAGGCTGTGGGAATCTGGTTTAGGATGCTGGAAAAAGGGTTCGTTGTCAGCACAGTTTCTTCAAATGTCTTAATTCATGGGCTTTGTGAAGGGAAGAAGATGCAAGAGGCAATTGGACTTCTAAAGACAATGCATGAGAGGGGAATGGCAGTGGATATGGTGACCTATAACACTTTGATATCAGGATTTTGCAAACAAGGCAATTTGGATGAAGCATTTAATATTCAAGAGGAAATGGTCAAAAGAGGCATCAAGCCTGATATCATCACCTATAATACTCTGATAAATGGGTTATGTAACTTGGGTAGAATGGAAGAAGCCATCGAGCTGTGGGATAAGTTGAAGAGTGAGGGTTTGATTCCAGATCTTTTTACATGTAGCACAATAGTAGATGGTTACTGCAAGGCTAAGGAAGTTGACAAAGCAAAATCCTTCTTGGGGGAGCTGGCTACTTGGAGATTAGAGCCTAATGTTTTCATCTATAATTCCCTTATTGGTGGGTATTGTGGGGATGGTAGTATGAAGGAAGCATTTAGCCTAGTTGATGAAATGAAAAGGAAAAGTGTCTCCCCCACGGTTGTGACATATACAGCCCTTATGCATGGGTTATGCAGCACCTCTTGCATAGAAGAGGCGAAGAAAATCTTCGAGACAATTAGAGAGGATGGTTTGGAGCTAGATGTTGTATGCTATACTACGCTAATTGGTGGCTATTGTAAAGTGGGTCAGATGGATGAAGCAAACAAGCTCTTACAGGAAATGCGTATTAATGGTATCTGGCCAAATAAGATTACCTTCACTATCCTGATGCATGGGCACTGTGCTGCTGGTGATCTTAAGCAAGCATCTAAGGTTTTGGATGAAATGATAGCAAGTAATGTTGTCCCCGATGTTGTCACTTATAACACACTGATGTTTGGGTTCTGCAAGGAGGGGAGAATGGAGGAGGCCTTTGAGATATGTGATATGATATCTCAAAGGGGCTTGGTATTAGATGAGGTTTCTTATACCACTTTAGTTGATGGTTTGTCTAGTGCTGGGTGCCAAAAGGAAGCTGTTTCTATTTCTGAAAGAATTATCAGGAAGGGTATCGGACCTCAGCATATTGAGATTCCCTCATGGACCGAAGAACCTCATCAGCTTGAAGTACAGCCTTCTCAAGTGTTGACATGTGGTCCCTAATAGCAGCGGAAATAGATGATATTAAAATCACACCTCTTTCTGAGGAATGGAACATCAATTCCAACCCTTACTACTTGACTCTCTTTTAGGGCGATTCATCAGATATATTTTGCTCATAAGAGTGAAATGTAGACTATGGTAATGTTTTATTTCGGCTTCACAAGTCCATAGCTACATTTATTGTGTCTTTTCTTAAAGATCGGATTCATCAACATAGACTTATGGATTTTCCTTTTGCAGGAAGTTATCCAAGAAAAATGATACATGTGGTAACTTGGCACTACTCTCCTAGTCTGTAAGGCTATTTCATATGTCATTTTTTTTTTCTGTCAATTGGAAGTCTGTCTGTAACCACTATGTGCATGTAGATGCAGCTCTTTTATATGTTCCATGCTATATCCATTTGCAGGAAGTACGATGGAGGACCATAACCATAGTGAAACTTTTAACTCTGAAGTTACAGATACTTTCTTTGCACGGGCATTTGTATACTTGTGTACAGGTGAGTACAATTTTCCATGTTTTTTCCTTTCATTGTCTTACTGGTGCCTAGGCAGAATTTCATCACTTAGGGGTAGATTAGATATTCAGCTTATGCCTATCAGGCTTGTGCATTGGTGAGGCTGATGGTTGGTCTGAATATAACCTTATATTCTCTCGCATCTCTTGTTTGTAAATGTAAGCATATTGGATTTTGCACTCTTCATCATATATTTATTTAAGCCAGGATAGAGGGACACACCAGTCACGTCATTTAACAAGCAAATAGAATGTAGACATGCTGGATATTAATCTCTCTCTTTTAAGTTATATTTGTGGTTTTGCTACTGCTCTTGTGATTCGTTTAGCACGTCTTGTTGTGCCATTTTCCTTTATAGAGCTATGGGAATGTTCACATGCAAAAATTTGTTACAAGAAATAAATTGAGGGTTGCTCTTAAATGAAAGCAGGGAATCGTGCTTTGGAATGTTTGAGCATAGTGTTATAAAATATATAACACCTCAAAAGTTCTCTTTTATTACTGATGGTTGCAACCATGATTTTTGTATCGAAATCTGTTATGCTCTTTGATCATTGCCTTGTGTAGTTCATGCTTATCTTTCCACATTTTCTTCTTTTCATTCCAACAGATTCAGTCCTTGAAAATATTGTAAAGCACTTGGCTGCATCAAGTACAGTGAAACAACACGATACTAAATGAAGCCAAACCATCTAGCTTTATCAGACAACTCAAGTCAATTTACTCATAATGCTCAACTCTTTTAACTTTGTTTAGTATCTGGTATCGCTGGTTATTGGGCAATCCGCCTGATTAACGGAATTCTTCCCCGCTAGCTAGCGCGCCAGAGCAGCCCGGCCCCCCCGGTGTCACACCAAAGGCAAATAATGGTGGACAGGGCCCGTCTCCCTTGTTAGGGGCAAAACAATTTTGTTTGGTTTCAGATTGGTGATGAGTTTTATGAGGATAAGGCTGTCTTCGTGCCCAGATTGGCAATTCAGATATGGCACAGATCAGCCAGACTACTCCGTCGAATTGCACTGTCAGGGGAGTCTAACACAAATGGGCTGAACAGTCCTCCAGTTTCTATTTGCGCATCAATGAATTTTTTTTTCCTGGTAATACTAATAAGCTCTCCTGAAGGCGTTTAGATGACGTTAAATCAAGAGAATAGCTCATACATTACATACACTGCTATCACACAATTGTACGCAATACATTGAGAAATAGTTGAGTAAAGAGCATTCCTTTCTTGTTCTTTCTGACATGGATCAAACTGCAAACTATTTTCCAATTCTGGTCATCCTATGTTGTTTGTTTACAGGAATGTGAGCTACAGCCCCGTTTTCCTGTGATCCACTTCACAAAAAGTGGGCATAATAGTTTACGCGAATGATAGAACAGCACGCACGCTGTTTTCTATTAGAAGATACATTTCTTCACCCGGACAGGGAAATACTCGCTTTTCCACTCTGGAAGATACATGACACTGGGGGAGACGACCCAGGCATTCTAATCTTCATGGTCCCAAAGCTCAGCTACACTCTTGAATGGGCCATCCTCCTTGTTCACAAACAAGTTTTCACCATCCAAGACTCTCCTCTGCACATCAAAGATATCATATAAGGACCCTCGATTGGGGTACATGATAAGGCTATATACACTTCTACCGATTGAGAGTCTAATCCATGAATTAGATCAATCAATTGTAGAATCAATCGGTGGACATCTATCGATTGAATATGTCAATCATCTAATCGATAGATAGATGTCTACTGATTGAATAACCTAATCCATGGGTAGAACACTACCATGCGCAGCTGTATGTAAATCATTACGCATCATATAATCATTATGCAGAGACATCCACAGCATAAAAGAACTACTGCAAAACGAACATGACTCTGACCTGATCTTTGATGCTACTTAGAACCTGGAAGTCCTCTTCAGGGATCTCCCAACCAAAAACCTGTATGTTCTCCCTGATTCTGTCGGCATGCGTCGACTTTGCTATAGCACTGGTCCCTCTCTGTAGAGCCCATTTCAGCAGGACCTGCCCTGGGCTCTTGTTAAGCTTATTAGCCACCTAAAGTTGACAGGAAAAAAACAATAAAGAACACGAGCAGATCATCCATTTCCAATGCTTGAACAAGTAGAACATCCTCACCTTCACAACAGCAGGATGGTGAATGAGATCACGTTCAGTAGATCCAAGCGGCGAATAAGCCTGCACAACCAACAAATGACTTAGCATTCTAGTTTCATGAATTCTAAGATTAAACTCGATTTTAGCTGCTACTTTTTGGGTTGTATGATATATTTCTTACAGTCACATGGATCTTATTTTTCTTGCAGTACTCGAGCATCTCATCGTTTCGCCAACCAGGGTGCATCTCCATCTGATACCAAAGCCAGGAAGAAGCAAATGTTATTGGCATTACAGGGATCATCTGCGAATGTTTTAGTTGAGTTCTAGTTACCTGGAAAACAGAGGGCATAGTCTCGGCAAATTTAAGCAGTTTCTCCAGCTTCCTTATCGTAAAGTTAGACACACCAATGTCCTTGACAAGCCCATCCTTCACCAACTTCTCCATTTCTCTCCAAACGCCTTCCCTGTCGAAGTCCAATACCTCACCTGCTTGCGGAGGCCGGTGAGCATCATCCTTCAAGCGAAAGGGCCAATGGATCTGAAACAAGCAAAGCAGGCTTAGCTGTGGGCTATTTGGTTGCATGTATCATGTGATGCAATTGTATCGCTGAAGGCATGCATCAAAGGGCCATTTCCATGAGTTTCTTTGTGGCATGGCATGATCTTGTGTTTTGTTGGTAAATTACATGAGATTTTCTTCTTCTTCTTCTTTAAAAAAAAAACCTACTGTAAAATGATGGCGATCTCCTGTTCTAAACAGAAGATTGAAATTTTCCAAGAAGCTGCTTTCACACCAGATAAAGGTCAAGGTAATCAAGTTGCAGTTCTTCAAGTGTCTTCTCTAGCGCAGGTCGAACTCTCTCTGGTGTCAAGTCCATGCACCTGCACCAAGAAAATTAAGCCTATACTTAAAGAGCGTTTGGTACGGGAATAAATTTTGGGAATAACTCTTAACCTGAGTTAAGTTCAGAAATATTTCAAGAATATTCTCGAATTCACTATTTATTCCATACTTTATCCTCAAACACCATTTCCCTTATTCCAAGTAATCATTACAAAGCTATTCATTCTCCACTCTACTTTTCTCTTATTCCAAGTAATCATTACAAAGTTATTTTCAAAACCTTAGAATAAAGTCCTTTTAACCCGGAATAAAGTTATCCCCATACCAAACACAACCTTAGAAAACTGCTACAGATATGATAGAATATGCTGGTGGAAAGGAGCTGGATATATTTACCATAGCTTTGAGGTGATGAAGAGATCCTGTGTCTCTATTCCTCCTTGTATAGCAGACTGAATGCCTTTTCCCACCTAAGAAACCCAACTTATATCATAAACGCAAAGATTACTCTTGAGATGGAAAACAAACTGAAGCTTCTAAAACATTTTACCTTGTCTTGGACCCCATACTCTGCTGCTGTATCAACGTGTATATAGCCAGCCTGCACGTTTCAGTGAACAAAGCTGTATAAACTATAAGCGAAAAATTTTGTGTACATGGTCACGTGGCATGTGTAGCACATGTCCTTTAATTTACCGATGAACTAGATCAACCAATCGGTATCTCACTGTCAAATAATCTACTACCGATGGACTAAATCAACCAATTGATATCTCGCTATTAATTCGATCGTTAGTACATTCAATGATATATCGATTGGTTGATTAGTCCAATCGACAATGAGATACCGATACATTCAATCCATAGTGAAATATCGATCAATTGATCTACTCCAATTGATAATGAGATACTGATTAGTTGATATAGTCCATCGAAAACACTACCGATGGATTAGATCAACTAATCAATATTTCACTGTCAAATTAAGGATGTTTTGATCTATGTGCACAGACCACGACTCAAACTATAATGATCACCAAAAGAAACGATCTTAATAACTTAGCTGTACTACATGGAATGGGAGTCATGCATGAGCTAGATGGGAATAAGTACGAGGGTGATGGCGGTGAAGACGGCGTCGGAAGCCTGATCGCCGGACCTCCAGGTGCCCAGCCCCACCGAGGGGATGCTGCGGCCGCTCACCAGCTCGAAGTACTGGTCCTCCACCAGCACCTGCTTGGGTATCTCCTGAGCCATCATCTCTCTCTGTCTAGAGAAGCAGAAGCATGGTTCTTCTTATATCAAAGCGTCATCCAGTCAGTTGACACCTGTTACTACGGCACGAGGAGTGGTTTGTGGTCTTCTTACACGTGTATATAACTAGAATAAGGCCAGGTGTAGCTGAAGAGCTCTCCAATACCCCATATCCGATTAAGGACGTGGGTATACGTGCCTCTTTTTAATTACACCACTTAAAGAGGACAATGACTCTTTTTACACAAACAATTTCTTTTTGGTTCTTTATTATCCGGGTGAAGTACAACTTCGTAATACCTTTCCCAGAAGTTCACTGTGTGAATAACAAAATTCTGAACGTAAAAGAGCTGAAAGCAGAGCAGAGTCTCTCTGTGTTGATCATGCATGGAGCAGTCATCCTTGAGAGGTCTCTTCCTCTTTGAGCAATCAGCATGTATACATCTCTGGGCAAAATCTCCACATATTTGTATTACTAGGGTGCATTTGCATTGATATCTGCCACATGGTGCGTTGGCAGAGAAACGTGATTCAATCGGCTCCTCTTTGCTCCTTTTGATGAAGGGACTAAACAAAATCTTTATAAGGATGAGTCACCACTTAGCTTGATGATTCTTTACTAAGAAGGTGTGTCACCAGGTTTATGGTTGCTTTCTTCTTCTACGTTGTTAACTTCCGTAGTGCCACATTCTAGCAGGAGAACATCAGAAGCGTCAGACACCTGTTGAGAAACTAGCTCTGCTTTGCGTGGCTGTAATCCTGTAGATCGTGCGATATCAATCCATTGCTGCAACAACATCACAAAGAGGCAGTTCAGCCATAAAATATTCTCAGTCATCCCAATATATAACTAATACACTTGATCCATTAAAGACCGGAAACGTCTTTCAAAATTCAAGTTCATCGAAGATCACAAATTCGTCTTGGAGAATTCAGTTTAGCCATAAAATACTGCAATGTAGTTTCTAAATCCAGAAGAAACAGTTCTCTTGGTTAAAGAACGAAGTCTAGTAATCATGGAGCGTTGCTTTCAACTTTTGGAGTCTGGACACAGCATATTGTATCTGTCATGCATCCCGAGACATGTTATTGGAACAAAACGCAGTGGTGGAAAATGAATAACCACCAAAGTAAAAACCCAGGGATGTCAAACCAATGTGAAGACAATAATTTATCTCTAACTCATTTTTCATCAAGCAAGAATCGGCAAGTACGAAGTTTCTGGCCATTCTAGAAAATGAGAAGTAGAAGGAACATTCTGGTTAAGGGAACAATTATCAATTAAAGGCCAATCAGATATCATCAAATTTAACAAATCATAAAATCATGCATTCTTGACACATAATAGAAGATGCCAAAAAGTGCTTAGATTACAAAAGATTAAGAGGACTGACCTGTGTTCCCCAGTAAGAATTGATAGTACGGACAACAAAAGACAGCATATTGGCAAGAAAAGGTTCATTGTAATAGGACAACAAATAGTCGGATAGACGGTGCTCCACGAGTCCAGCAATTATCTGCATCACAGGTAGAATTTATTGTTAAGGGAAAAAGAACTCCACATTCCCGTAGAAAAAGGTTGCTGGTTAGAACCTAGACAAACTGACCTACCTGAAAGTCCATGTTACTCAAGCTCACCTATTTTATGTCTTTACATCTAGCTAATTGCTTCCTGATGGCAAATCCGTTATGGAATCTAAAGAGCTAAATTGAGCAGCAAGAGTGCATATAGAGTTTCGAAAGAACAATGGGGAAAAGAAGCAGAGTGCTTTAATAAGTGAACCCAGAATTACTGTCTGGCACAGCATGAATGTATCGTATATATTTGATGGAGTTAGATGCTGACAGACACAATTTGGTTTCAACGAAATCAAAATAGCCACATCATTAATCTATAAGCACTAAGATGTGCATCAAATCTTAACTAAGATTCAAGTAGTTGGAAAACAATCATGCTGCATTCTAATGAATCACTCAGTTCCTGACCTGATATCGCAAATTCGCTGATGTCCCAAGAAAGCTTCCATAGATAACTGCTGACTTGAGTACGCCAGTTCGTTTACGTCCGCTCACATCTGATGCAAGTTTCATATAACCGCGAACTGCATACAAGACATCTGAAGCAACCCCAGCCCCCACACTGGAAATAAACCCCACTCCAGCAAGTTTCATGCCACCAATGAGAACTGATGCAAACCTATGATTCATATCCCAAATCACTCCAGCATTATTCTTTTGAAAGGCGTTATCTGGATATGATCCTAGAAGCTCTTTGAGAAATTTGAAGTTCTCACTGACAGAAGTATCATCAGCATGTGAAAGGAATGACAGAGTTGGGGCAGGAAGCCAGACGGTAAAGAAATCAACAACTGCGCCTCTGATGGTATCAGTAAGAACATAATCAATTTCTTCAAAAAATCGTCCTTTCCGCTTTTCATATTGTGCTACTAGAGCTGTTGTTAGGGATATAGATTCTTCAATGGCCAACCGATGCAGAAATTTTGGATCTGCCAGTAATCTTTCCCGAAAACCCTGCAAGAAAATAATTCTGATGTTACCCTTACAACACATCATGCATCTCCCCCCCCCCCCCCATTGAGGTTATAGCTTCTTTCTTCACATCATAGCAAGTTCTTCACTATTCTTTAATCAAATAGCATTATTATTTCAACAAGTTTTAACATTTAATGTGTTAGACATGATTTATCATTTGTCTCACTTGCTATAATTCTAGGAAGCGCAAGCATGGATGGCAATGGCAATGAGAATAAAGAACAAAAGCAGGACACAAATTTCACCTGGAACCGGTGAATAAGTTCTGCAATAAGAGGATACTGCTCTAGATCGAAAAAGTTCTGCAATATCTCAGGTGATACAACACCACGATCCAGTCCTCTTTGAAGATCCTGGTTAGCATTTAAACAAAACGTATCAAGACAAGGAATAAATCTGACAATCAGAAAGCTGCTTTATAAATTTCCCTACTGAAATTTAAAAAACAAAAGTGCTTATTACATATAATCCAGTAACTAGAGAGTCAACTTAATCTAGCAGTCAGCCAATTTTTGGACTACAGGGACATTTTTTACAAGGATAGAGGCAAATACGAAGTTCTTATCAGATCAAACACCTTACAACATGGAACAAAATCAAAAACAGCAGTGATCAATTACCTGAGGTAGTGCTTCTCGTCTCTGACCAGCAGCATTCATCACTCGAGCAATTTCAGCACGGTCAAAGCAATTTCTACTGCATGGTTTAGCAGCAGAGTACCACAAGAAATCAGCAGCAGGAACCTCACCTTCGCTGCGGATATTTTGCCTTTCAGGATCTAGAAGTATGACAACTTGGTTCTTCTTTTGCAGCTTTCTTGATATTCGAGCTGGAATTCCTATGCCCCTTGATCCATAAATGACATGGCTTGCTCCTGTCACAACTATAAGCAAGCCAGAAGAACCTCCATCTAACATGGCTTGCGTGATAGTTTGGGACATAGAAAACTCATCAACAACTCTTGCCTGAGCAGATAGGTAAGAACTAGGTCCAAAAGGAACAGACTTATTTGCAAAAGTCTTGTCTATGGAAGACCTTCCGGAGAAAGATGTGAACCCAGAAATGAAACCAGAACCAGCTGGAGGTGCATATGATTTTCGTTCGGCTTTTGAAAGTCCTTTGATTCCCTCAGCTTGAACAGTCCTTAAAACCTGATCCATGAGAAAATTAGCAAAGTTAAAGTTAAGAGACTCTCTTCTGATTCATGTTTGGTAACAATCTAGTCACTGGACCTAATGGCATCAGAGGTGCAACATATTTCTAGGCCGTAAAACCCTCCCTCTGAATCTTTCGATTCATGTTCTACAACAACTAAAGGGTCTTACCACAAGAGTGGAAATGTACGCTACACCAGCTAGAGAGACTTGAATACCAACAAGAAGAATCAAGTGGCATGATCAATCGAAAATGCATTCCAGATGATTCTTGGTTTTGAACTTCAATGCTTATGGTGCATCATAAAACCCACCAATAACCATAACACCTTCTTGATTGATGACAGTAGTGTCGCACGATACTAATCAAATATTTAAATCAACCTCTATATAACATCCATGAAACTGAGAAAATTCTTTATTGATAAATCTGTCATCATGCATATCAATCCCAATTGTGTTGCTACTTGGTAAAGGAATTTACAAGTGCATGTCAATCAATCAATTTACTGGACCCTGCATCCTGAAAATCATAATCTACTACAGGCAGGAACTTAACGATAAGCTGATCGAGGTTTTTACTTTCAACGGTCAAGCTGAGAGGAAATGGAACAAGATTAGCTTGCAAGAAATGCCAAGCAAAAGTCACTGATATCTTTGGATCGTGTCATACTTTTTGAAATAACTGGATCCAATGGCAGTGATAAAGGCAGATGGTTATGACATTAGAAGTTATGGCCACTGCAAGGTAAGTGGGCAGGAGCACAGGTCCAAACAATCACAGAAGCCTGAGATGGGTGAGAATTAAACCTGAGGATTACCTTAAGTGGAGTGCCACAAGCAACCAGCTTGACTCCATTATCCCGACAGTAATTTAATAGTGGTTCATATTCCTGCCAACGTTCTGGCGGCCAGTGAGATGTGTAAGATCTTAAGCTTCCTCCATCAATTCTGTCATCAAAATACTTGCTTTCATACTGGAAAATTCAAAAGAAAGAGCATCCATGAATGCCGTAAGATAATGGAAACACTAGTTTTACCTAAAAAGTCCAAACAACAAAGATCATTCCGAACAAAAAAAAAGACTATTTCTTGGACAATTAAGCATAAAATAGCCTAAATTATTTAGTATGTGGTATAACAGATTAACAGTAGAGACAATTTCCTTGAGAATTTTAAAAACCATACTTTGAAGCTAAAATATAGCGATTGGACGAACCTCCCATCGATGAACTGATTAAGCTGTTCCTGTAGATTACTTGGGAACGCCTCGAGAGCCAAAGCAATGGGCCTCTGCTGCTCCGCGCACCGGCTCCGGAGACTCCGCAAGATCTCCAGCTCCAAAACCCTGTCGTCTCGATCCGGCACCTGCTCGGCCTCGCCCAAGTAGATGACCCTCGCCGCCATTAGCTTCTCCCACACCCGCTTCTTGTCCTTCCCCACTGCTTGGGGCTCCCCAATCACCGTTGCATCGTAAATCCTAGAAGCTATCACCTCCTCCCCCTCCCCCTTCTTCTCTTTCCCTTTCTCTTTGTCCTTTTCCGTCTTCTCCTCTACGATGGCGTCCGTGGCGGGACCGGAGGGGGTCTCCAGCGGCTTTTCCTCCGAACGAGCGGCGGTGGTGTGTAGGACAAGAGCCGCCGCCGCGGCCAGAGAGGGCAGGAGGAGGGCCTCGCGTCGACGCAGCGCGAGGTGCTGGGAGACCTCGCCATGTTCGCCGCGGAGGGCCGCGGAGACGAATTTGGCGCGGCGGTTTCCGGGCAGGAAGCGACGGGGATGGTGGTTCTCCGGCGAGGTGACGTGGAGGCAAGAAGACGGGTGAGGTGGCCTCAAATCGCCGAGCTTTTGGACGTGGGCGATCATTTCGCCGCGCCGATTTATTGGAACGCCGACTGAGCGGCGAGGAAAAGAGGGCGGGCGAGTGGAACTGGTTTGATACTTTATTCGGAGAATCGGAGCCGTAGTTAGCCAGATAGATTCGAGTGCTCCGCGATAACACTTTAGCTATGGCCATTAGAAGTCACGCATGTTACGATATGTGCCACGTAGAAAGTCGATGTCAGTTAAGCTCCTCTCCAAAAGTGGGAATGGTTTAACTAAATTTTGTCTGGGTGAACAATGGCTTCAATGGCTCAACCGATATGGTTCCGTGTATGGATGGATATGTGAGGAGATGGGAGTGGCTGCTGCGGTTGGGTTTAGAGAGGCTTGAGAACTGCTGGAGAATTGTTGTCCAGAGGTGAGGATTGAGGCGGATAATAGATGCAACTTTCAATCAAATCCACGAGATTTGAAGATACTTGTTGGGGAAAGCCCACTTGCGTTTGTAGCGTGACCACAGACCGGGGATGCTTACGTGGCATCTACGTGGCAATGTTACAAGCACCTAACCAGGAGAGCCCAGTCACTTTATATATAGATTCTCAATTTGGATGACCAGGTGTACCCTATACTGCTGCTATTTTGGCCTATCTAGACTACTGAGAAAAGAAGTCCTGTTGCGCCATTGTGGTGCTTGAGTTAGCATTGAGTTGAAGCAATATTGTGGGAAACTTATCAACCCGCTGGCTGCATTGAAGCTCTAGTACGATTTTGCTCATCTGGGTAACTGGGTGGTGCTCTGATCTAGTCATCACATGCGTTACCGCGCCAGAAGAACCACGAGGAGTGTCATGTAGTTTGCGGGGGTAGTTCATGCAATTTATAGGCGGGGATGGTTCAAAGCCATGAACAAATTTAGCATCCATCATTTGTTTTTTATATGAAACTAGCGTATTCTCATGGCATGGTTTTTAAGTTTAAAGCATAATCTAAACTATATAATAATAATAAAAACCGTGGTCCACGTTCCGAAAAATGTTAAACTCCCTTTTGTTAATTGTTAATGACATGAAAATATTGATTAGCTCAAAACCCTGTTCTCTGCTCAAGTGTTCATCGCTAACATCTAATCTCACGACACTTCCCACATTCCCCCTCTTCTCCTCACATGAGACCCGCGCGGTAAACCAAATCTCAGCACTTATGGCTTGTTTGGCACGTTGTTAGAAAAAAAATGACGTTAGAGGGGAATAGGGTTAGAAAAGACGGGGTTAAGGAATGTGGATAGAAAAAAATAAAGTGACGGTGATAAATGAAATATGAATAAAATAGTAATTATTATTTTTTATATTTGGGGTATGAATGAAAATAAAGGGGTTACGAAACAGGGGTTTAAAATCCAATACGCTCCATGCAACACCAAACAATAAAATTCGATAAATAACATTTTTCCACGTACCTTTTATCCTTCCCTCCCATTTTCCAAAAAGGTAACAATATCGTCATCATGAGGACCACAGAATCTATCTTAGATCAACCTTCGTGGATATCCAACATATATAGCTAAGGGTGGCAATCGGGGTCATGACCCGTGAACCCGATCCGACTCGGGATAAACGGGTTTGGTATAATCGGGTTCGGGTCATAAACGAATTTATCCATAAATAAATGGGTCGGATCGGGTTGACCCACGGGTTAGACGGGTCAACCCGTCTAATTTAAGCTCCTCGTAACCCTTTCTCTCCCCTCACGATCTCAAGCTCTCATCCCCCCGTTGTCGCGATCCTCCCCCCCATCCCCCCGATCTCATCGCACTCCTCGCACTCCGAATCCATCTGTCGCCGGCTCCATCCTCCAGTGGCCCTTCGGCCTCGACCCCCTCTGCAGTAGCGCCAACCTCACCACCACATGCGTGAACGCCACCGTCGTCCTCATCGATGACCAAAACCCAAACACGTGCTACAACCTCCTCCAACCCCTCACGGCTCGACACCGCCGTCTACTCTAGCCGCACCATTCAACTCGTCGACGCCTCCCTCGCCAGTTGCGGGCATGCCCCCCGTCGCGATCTCCCCTCTGATCTCATCCCTCTAATCTCATCCCCTCCGATCACATCTCCCCTCCCGATCTCATCTCCCCCTGTTAGCGACGACCGGGGTTTTGGGAGGAGTCGTGCAAGGAGGGCGCCCGGAGGTGCCATATATGGGTAGTGAGAGCTCCCACTCCTTCCCGTCGCCGTCCTCGACCTCCCCGAGGTCACCTCAACGCTGACAACGAGCCTCACTGACCAAGAAGCCCCACCGTCGTCCTAGCTCCCCCCATCTCCAGCCTCCCCGTCACTATTTAACATCGGATTTGTGACCCCCTCGCCGCTACGACTCTCTTCCGACCGTTTCCCGGTCAGATCCCCCCACCGAGCGCTGCATCCTCTCCTCCCTCCTTTTATGGGCTATGGCGGGTCAACCCAACCCGAACTCGACCCGTTTAATAAATGGGTTAGGTGGGTCGGGTCGGGTTGACCCGTTTATAAATGGGTCGGGTTCGGGTTGATAAACCGAACCCGTTTATTAAACGGATCGGGTTCGGATTTGACTTTTGTTAAACGGGTCATACCCGACCCGATCCATAAACCCGAATTGCCACCCCTAAACATAGCCCAACGTATGGAAGCAAAGGACACGCCACGTCATGAGCTCACGATAACTAATTTGCACCTGGGAGTAGCGAGTCACACATCACTCGCATCCACATCATTTGTCGCACCTACGTCCCTTTATTCCTTTATTCATTTATTCTAACCCTTTATTTATTTATTCTAACGTGCATGGTATATGGGTTATATTCTGGGCGTTTACCACTTTGATTTTCGACATATTTGGTTGGACATAACCGTCAGAAATGGGACGGGTAGATCCCAGATCAAAACTTATTCTGTTGTTTGGTGGGACATTAAAGTTAGGAATGAAATGTTTCATTCTTGACAAGTTAGGAATAAGGCTATCACATCTAATAGTCCGGACTCCCTCATTTTATTTCTTATGGAATGACTGTTAATGATTATTATAAAATAATTTAGTTATTTATATATCATTCACATTCCATTCCCACACTTATTCTATGTACAAAACACTTTCAAACATGATTTCTAATCACATTTATTGTGCGAATCAAAATGCTGCCTCATTCTCATTCCACTCTTTGTTATCATCTTAAACCCCTTTTCAGTTTTCATTCTCAACCCATCTCGTGTTCCTCGAGACTCCCAACCGTATGAAATAGAAAGGTTGATTTATAACCATTGTGGTTTATAAGGTAGATGGTGATGATCGCTTTATCTCCGTACCCAAACCTCATGGGAAGTTGAAACGATAATACATCGCCATGTTTAGGAAGGCCTTTTTGGTTTGGCTTTATATCATTGTTCTATGTATTGTCATATCACATAAGGAATCAAGTTTCGCTCCGTTCCATTTTAATCTCTGGAAGTAGATCAAATGAATTTGTCATGACAAAACTATATTTTTAAAAACATTCACAGGAGTTATAACATACTTTCTAAGCGATTAATTAATTGTCTCTAATTATAGAAAATATTTTTAAAAGCATAATAAAAATTCCAAAAATTAAATCCAAACGACAAAAGCGGTCGTTATGCCTGGCCAATGGCTAGGGGATCCAAAAGGCCCAAATGGCCTAGCCCTGTACATGTCAGCCTTGGGGCCCGCTAGAGCCGTACCCGGGTCCGACCCGAGTGTTGGCCCTACTAGACCGGGCTGATCCGGGTTCATGGCCGGACCATAGCCCCTTGGTCAAAAACTCGACCCGATCCGAGTTTTAAAGAAGGCCTAAAGGCTTTACTTATCCCCCAACGAATCCCAGCCATTAGATCCAAAACCTCTATTAGTCTCCACCGTCCAAACCCCTTCTCCCACTCTTTTTCTAAGACACGACCTCATTGTCTTCGCTCACGCCAGACCAACCTCTCGCCGCCAACCATGCCACCCAGTTTCTCCACCACTCCTCTGTGAGCTCTCTCCATTTGATCTCTCTCACTCCCTCGTCCTTGCCATCCGCTCCCTTGTTGGAGCACTTAGCGCCGCCACTAAACTTTGCATGGGCTCCTTCCCCTATGGATCTCGCTCGAGCACCCCTCCCCAATGCGCCCAAGCTTTTGCGACACGTGCGGACTTCATTTCTCTTCCCGTCGTCGGAACATCGCGCCTCACCTTCTCCTTCCTCTCTCTCTTGACGAGTTCCTCACTGCTGGCACCACCACCTCCTTGCTGCTCACCTCCCTTCTTCCTCCCCGAATCTCTCTCCCCCCTCTCCCTTGAGTCCTTCATCTCACAGCATCCACCACGACCTTGTCACCGACTCCTTCCCGTTGCTGCCGGGCAGGGTCATATCTGGGCCGGACAAGATGAAAGGCCTATTGGACCCGACACTGACCCGTCCGATCTGGGCCCCGGTTTACCCAGCCGCCCGATTGGACACCCCACCAATGGCAACCGACTACCCTTGCTGCTTGACACCTTGCTCAACTGGCTCAGCCAGATGTTATAAACCTGCCACTAATTTACCAAAATTGCAAGATCCCTCTAAAGTTTGCAGAAAACCCCCTATTCTTTTATTATGGGGGTAACCTCACTGCCGCTCCTTCATACAAGCAAATTAGATACACATCGTTTCCATTTCCGCAACCGAACCCGTCCCATCATTTAAAAACCCACTCACCCTTTTCACTCCCTCCTCCTCGCCTCTTCGCTCGTCCTCTCTCTCTCTCCACTCCGAGTCTCTCTCAAGTCTCTCCGCCTCATCTCCTCTCTCTCTAGGCTCTCCTTCTCGTCTCCTCCCGAGGAAAACCCTATCTCGAGACCCAACCCCAAGTCCTTCTCGTCCGCAGTGCTGCTCTCTGTACTCTTTCTTGATCCCGAGGTGTTGGGAGATCATCGCCGGAAGTATGGCTTTTCTTGCTTGAATGTGTTTGGTTATGGATTCCTTGGTTTGAGGGCGTGCATTTCTTTTTTTTGTTTCGATCGTTCTGCATGCGGTTTCTGTGTTCGGATTGAGTCCTCATTTTATTTTTATCATCGTGGAAATGCGGAAAAGAATGGGCTCTTGTTGCGTGTTTCCGCTTACCGGAGTCATGACCGGGTTTGTGATTCTTGTGGATTTTTTGGGCTCTGCTAGGTTAATAAAAAAATGTACTTCTTTTTCTTTCTTGTTGCTCTGCATCGTGACATGAGGTAGTGATTCTATGTTTAGAAAAGCTGCTGTAGAGTCTCTGCTGTAATGTATCTCCATCTTTGAGTCTGGATGATGTATTTGGAATGATTAACTTGATTTTAGCCCAACCTTTGATGGGTTTCCTCTCATATATCTCTCGTTTTCGAGTGCATAATTCTTCTATCAGATACGCGTCTGATCATCCCTGAGGTAACTTTTTTGCAATACATCGGTTGGAAAAAAATGGCTTGCTATTTGCATTTCTTGCTTTCTCCTTCTATCAATTGCATTGGTTCTATAAGCGTCCAAATAAGGACGGAAACCAGGACAGCATTTAGCTGTCTTGGTGCTAGAAGTCTTTGAATAAATGAGGCACTAGGCTGGCAGGATCAAGATTTTCCATGTTCTTATTGTGATTCTAAACAAACTAGTTGACAAGAATTTTTATGTTGTTTCTGTTTTATGATGTGAACTTGTAGTATGTACCCTTCTCGTAGGATTTACAAGATTTTTATGTGTTGATTGCCACTTACTCTGCCCGTTGATTAGGTTTTGGTTAGATTTATCTTCCTTTTGCTCAATTAACACTGTAGAATTTTGACGATGGATCAGGTCAATGCAAGTAATTTCTTATTCTAAAGCTATTAGTGAGCTTAATAAGGCTTCTAAAACTCTATTTATAGAGAATTCCATCCCAAAAAATCATCTTATTCTAATAATCTCTACCCCTATCCGGTTCTCACCATTTCTTCTAATGGCAGAATGGGGGCAGGAAGGAAGAGACAAACTATCCAGGTCAATGAGATGGCTACATCGGACCACATGAATGGGAATACCTCTGTCTCTGCTAAGAACCTACGCAAAAGCGACCTAGGAGGAGCTATTTTTGGATGCAAGCATAACACTATTACAGAGTGTTTCTCAAAGCAATTATTTGGTTTGTTTCTGGCAATGTGTCTTTTTACACTCTGAATCGTTTGATCCTGACCTTGTATATATTTAAGAGCAATGTTTTGTGAACATGGACATGCGGCATGTGTAATGCACATGCCACCGAATCGGTAGTGGACTACCGATTGAATTGTATCGGTAGTGGACTACCGATTGAATTATATCGGTAGTGAGGTACCGATTGGTTGATAGAGTCCATCGGTATCTCACTACCGATGAACTACATGAAAGAATCGGTAGTCCACTACCGATTCGGGCATGTGTAATGCACATATGACGTCAGCATGCACACCAATCGGCGCCCTATATTTAATTGAACTTACTATTACTGAGTTTAGTCATTTATCTTTTGTCTATATTTCCCATTGTGTCGCTAGACCCCTAATGAGTGAGTTCTAATGTGAAGTGTTTAATTTAAATGGGAGCTCACTTATCTATCAACAGGTTCTTCTGATGCTTATATATGCTTCTCTGACATCCCTGCAGGTTTATGTGTAGTCATGAGGTTCTCTTTTATTTTCTGGTGTCCTGCATGCTTTCTAATAGTAACTGAAACCCGATGTATTGGGAATAACTCTAAGGCATCAGGAGGCTTCTTTCGAACAATTAATCAATTTATTGTAATTTGTTTGACAGGATTGCCCTCAGGCCATTTTTCCTATGTGAGAAACGTCGAGCCGGGTTTGCCTTTGTTTTTATTCAACTACAGTGATTGGAAGGTGTATGGAATCTTTGAGGCTGCAAGCTATGGAGACATGAATATTGATCCATATGCATGGAGTGATGGAGGCACCGAAAGAACTCCCTTTCCTGCTCAGGTAAGGACAGGTTCCTTCATCTAGCATGATGGTTAATTTCTCAATACAGCTTGAATGTCTTGCTTTGACCAGCTAGAGGCCTTTCATTAAACTCTTTTCCGTTTGTTTGGCTTTTCGTTTTTCAAGGTTCGTATCCGAATCAGAGTCCAATGCCAAGCTGTTACTGAGCATGTATTCAAGAAAGTAATAGAGGATAATTATTACACTCCTCAACACTTCTGGTTTGAGCTGGACCATGAGCAAACAAGAGGATTAACAGCCTTGTTCAAGCCTTCTTCTTTTCCTATTAAAACCTTGCCATCACCTATTATATCGAGAAAGTCAAATTCTTGTCAACTATCGACTGCGATCCAAAATAAAGGGAAGGCATTAAATACAGAGGGAGCAAATGCGTGGGTTGCTAAGTCAAATTTGAATTCCATGTCATTTGTGAATGTAGTCAAGGGGAACAAGTTTGCATCACTCTGTTTGGATGAAGTGGATAATGAAAATGGCAGCTCAAGTAAAACATCATCTAGTATTTTTGAGGACACAGAATCTAAAGATCCGGTCTCAGATTGGGAGGTTTTGGTGGAGGAAAAAATCCCAGTCATTCAGCCCAAGTTATTTAAGCTTAAAAACCTGTCTGCAGATTCTGAATGCTTAAATTCATCTTCTAAGTACCTCTCTGACAATAATACCTCTCAGTTGACCCATGCAAACGGTGGTGAGACAAGTAGACAGCAATCAGACGAGGACAGTTTTCTGGCGGGGAAAAATGCAACACCTGACCTTTATCACACCAACATCGAGGTAATAAGATTGTGAAGATTCTTGTAGTTATATGCAATAACTTTGTTCATGAAGTGCCTTTTGGCTGATCCTTCAATATGAGCCTTGTTGCTTATTTGTATTGTGTCTGTAGCTCATGCAAATCATAGGAGAATTGAAAGACCAGAATATGAATTTTCAAAGCAAGCAGGTATTGCAATGTACTTTTTTACTTCTTTAATTTGCCATGCACTGTTAACGTCATATTAAGTATATTTATGCAATGAAATTTTTGGTGAATTATGTCTCATCTGAGTCTTGATACTGTTGCATTGGACTTGCTGGTGCAAAGCAGATGATAGAAATTATGTTGAAATTTCCTTGCATTTCCTTTGCTTAGACAAAAGCATTCTTTCTGGAGTTCTCCTTCATGCTCAAGCTTCAGCATTTTTGAATTTCATCGATTGCAATTTCTTTTAGACTATATTAACATACTATGTGAAAAGATTCCAGCTTCATGAAATTTTAAGATAGTACTGTGTTTTTAATTTTTCTTAGCTTCCTCAGCTATCATTATAGTGTTACTAGATGTTAATTAGAGCTCACTCTCTTCCACATGAAGCAAGCATTTGAGATGTATGGATTCATGCATTCGGACACATATCTGCATCTATAGAAGTTTTCACATGTTCAATCCAGAGTCCAGAGCCTTTGTGTTTTCTTTTGTAATCCAATCTACTTCTATTTCAGGTTGAGACAGATAGGGAAATGCAACGATTACAAGAGATTGTCAAGGACTCTGCAAGAAAAATTAATTACCTGAACAACTGTGTAAAGGAGTTGGAGTTGAGGCTCGATCCTTTTACAACACTATCGGAGAAGATAATTTACTTAATTGGAGGTTTTAATAGTTCTTCCTGGTTATCTTCGTTGGATTCTTTTTCACCGTCGTTAGACAGGTTAACCCCTCTGAAGGCAATGAGCACTGTTCGTTCATATGCCTCTGCAACTGCACTAGATGGCAATATATTTGTTTTTGGTGGCTGTGAATCTGCTCATCGTAAATCATGGTATAAAACAGGTATTGCTCAGACTTTTGTATATTTCACTACATACTACATAATAACGTTATGACATTTTCCTCCTTGATAAAGTTGAATGTTACAGCCCACAGCGCAATGAATGGACTTCATGCCCTGATATGCTTTGTGAGAAAGCAAATCTGGCTGGAGCTGCCTTAAATGGCAAAATTTTTGCTATTGGTGGTGAAGATGGTAGACAATGCTACTCTGATGTAGAGATGTTCGATCCAGCTCTCGGTAGGTGGATCAAGTATCAGCCGATGCTTCAGCAGGTACAAATCATTCGTCTCTTGATTATGTGGTTGCTTTCGCTTAAAGATTGAAAGTGAGCATACTTTTCTGTCTCCCATGGGATTCGTGGCATCAAGGAATTCGTGTCAACAGCTCATATCGAGCCTGCCTTTCACTGGCATGGACTGTGCTGACATGCAGCATGTTTCGCTGGCATAGAGACAGTGAGAGACAGGGGAGGAGAGAGGTCCCTGTTAGGAGGAGTTGCATAGCTTCTCAGTTGCTCATCTTCTTGGCTTCTCCTCTCTTCGGGGTGTTGGGAGGAGAGGATAAGCCGAGAAGAGGAGCAATTGAGAAGAGTGCAGATGGGAGATTAAGCTCAGGCTCGGGGGAGAGTGACGAGACTTGATAAGTGTCATGACTTAATAAGTCCTATCAAAAATCACAAAATTAACCGGTACTCTACTTAGCTACTAGAAACTAGTAGTTAGCAATGAGTCCGGGTCGATCCACACGGACAAAACTAGATCGAGTTGTGATACTAAGCATAGTTACCTACCAAGAAGTTGAGGGCAATGGGTGATTTCGGGCTTTAACCAAAGTTACGCTAAAATTAACTACAAGGGATTAATGAATGCGAAGAAGGGCTGAGGGATCCTTAATCAATAACAAAGGTTTTACTAGGTCTTCATAAGGGCACGCTAACCACCATGAATGGTTAAATCTAATAGTCGATAGGCGAATAGCTAATTTCACCTATCGCTCGACGAGCATCGGGTTAAGATCTCTCGTCGGGAAGAGCAATCGTCTAAGGATCGGCGACCTAATGATGATTTGCGATCGTCGCTAACAAATCCTCTAATTAGGAGGGATTTGTCGCGAGAAAATTATCATGGCATGGATCTAGGTGTAATAGCGAGGTGGTTCTAGCAACTCGATGGCCAAAACCACAATAATATGATGGGTGGAGGGTTAGAAATAGATTGGTTGTGGTTCTAGCACCGCAATCTAATTCAATCTTGGATTAGAATCCTTCGTCATGAGAGAATCCATGGTTCTAGCATGAATCCCTCTCACGATAGGTTCTATCCAAGCCCTAGCATACAATAGACCTAGATCTAGGGCACAATAGGGAAATCCAAACATCCAAGAATAAAAACAACACCAAATTCATATAGAAATTAAAGTCAATTCATACAACCATTCAAATAAGTAGTACAAGCCATAAATCCTATGAATCCCTAATAGAAACCCTTATTACATCATAAGAATCCCTACGCTAAGAGTTTAGTGACTATCTTGGAAGTTTGATCCATAGATGGAGGTTAATGAAGCTCTTCTCCCATGGATCTCCTCCAAAAAGGTCTCTCTAAATTGGGTAAAAAGAGTTTTACAAGAGGAGAGGCTGAGAAAAGAGTACAAGAGAGTCCCTTGAATTCCCCCAAAAGGGGTTATTTATAGCCTAGGAGCCTCCCCCACTCGGATTAGATTTGGGCTGTTGATTTTGTTGAGCTGGTAAGGAAAGATCGATCTTTTGTCTCTTGCGCCCGGCTGCTCCCGGGAAAGATCGATCTTCTTACGCTATGATGATCGATCTTTTTCTTCATATGTTGGTTACGTCCCGACTAAGATCGATCATCATATGCTATGAAGATCGATCTTTTTCTTCATGTGCCCTTTCAGGGGGACATCGATCTCTTGAATAGGCGCGCTCTGTCATCCCTCTACAATGGAAATGAACGATCTTTATAGGGCAAAAGATCGATCTTCTGAAATGCTACGCTCTGTCACTGTTGCGTTCATAAAAGATCAATCTTTTGAGCCTGAAAGGATCAATCTTTATTTCCCAAGCTGGATTTCTTCTTCGTATCTTAAAATGATCGATCTTCTTTGTACTAAACTTGCTCAAATGAGTTCGTTTTCGCTCCAAATTTGATCCAATCCTCGTTGGGGGCTCTTGTACCTGCAATGGGATAAGGATAGTTAGTACGACCTTGTTCGGAGACTAACAAGGCCAAATTACGATGGTGATTTGTGCATTTTTCATGTCTTATCAGAGAGGAGTGGAGGACTGTAATGGGCAAGTCATTGGCGAAGAAGAACCATATGATACAAGAGAGTCGAGAGGATCGGGGGAGTTAGGAAGAGAATTGTTTGCTTCAGGCTTTAGCTTTAAGGTAAAAAAAGGAGTTGATGTTAAGTTCCAACTTCGTTAAACTATATAAAAAAAAAAAAAAAAAACTTGTCAGATGGGATTCAGCTTTCAAGCGAAACCCACTCTATCCAATGGGTCCATTTTGCCCGAAATCAAGGACAAAAGAGCTATGCCACAATTTGTGGTTTGTACCATGCTGGTTTCTTGCCATCAAAATACATACTGAGCAGAACGCACAGTGAAACTTGATGTCACAATTGCGTGTTATACTCAACCTTTCTTGCTATTACTTAAGATTGATTAGAATTGTCACTTCATATAGCGCTTGTTGGGTATTTGTGGCTCGTTTCCTCTTAGGACTTGAATTGGAGACTTGATTGGGATTTAGTTGGCTACATCGTGAAAACTTTGAGTTAGAGTAGAATTTGTATTTGGGACTAGAATATGCTTTTTTTTTGCTTTGTTAGTATTTATTTGAGTTGGAAGAGGGTTGGGCTTTTTTGTTATAGCGTGACTCGTGCTTGTGAAGTGGGCCTGCACCTACAAATAGGGCATCCCTTCATGGGAACGTGTAGAAAATACTTGGGCAGCAATGTAGTCTTTGTGTTTTGGATGTGGGGGTGTGAGGGCTCTCTCTCTCTCTCATGTCTTTGGTTGCTGGTCTTTTGTCCTTTTGTGAGAGAGTGCTTTGAGAGGGTTCTTGTAATAGTTTGTTCTCTTTGAATCAGTAGATTTGATCTTTGTTTGGTTCGTGGACATAGGCGTTTGCCGAGCCACAGAAACTTGAGTGCTCTGCGGTTTGCTCAACTTGGTTTTGACTTCTCCATTTACTAGATCCTTTTGGTGAATCTTGATGTGTTTTGGACCGCTTCCACCCAACAGTGCTTATGTTCAAAATGTTGACTCAAAAGACATTGTGTGAAGTATGTTGTTAGATTCTTATTTCTTTCTCCTCATGCTTCTCAAATCAATTCTATAAGCTCAACCTGAAGCACAAGTAGGCACTAGCTAGTTTGTTTACACAACTCATTTATGGGCTGGCTAACAACACTTAATGGTATCTAAAGATAGGGAGATGTTTACAACGAATTTGGATCTGATATGCTTGACTCCTATAAGTTTATGATACATGTTCTTAGGACTAGTTTGATTAGGATTAGTTGTTTTCCAGGTTTGTACTTGGAAATCCTAGTTATATTAGGACTTTGATGCTATATATATATCTGGATGTAGAGATCTCCATGGAAGGGGGAATCCATCCGCTTCAGTTACAATAGTTTCCAAGGATTTGTACATGTGTTAGCTTCTCTTTCAATCATATTCACCCCCATCATAGGACTGTACTTTTTGTGACAAGAAATTGGTCTGTGCTTTCCTCACCACCATGTGATTTTGTTCCTACAGCGCTATGCTTTAGCTGCAGCAGAATTTAATGGTGCTCTTTATGCAGTTGGTGGGTACAACAGAACGCATTACTTACAGTAAGACACCTATCACCTTTTTTGTCTGTTGCATTTTAGCTTTTGCTTCTTCGAGTCAAATAAAAGGATCTCATGGCTTGTCCAAAAACCTTTGTAAGGATATTTTCTAGATTGGATCTAATGTTACTAGTGATGCTCATGGGATTATTATTGGGATAAAGCCATCATCACCACAAATATCGGAAATTCAAAGTATGTTCTGTTCTTATCACGCTGCCACCTTTATTCCAGGACAGCTGAAAGATATGATCCACGGGAACCGCACTGGACAAAGCTTCCAAGCATGAAGACGAGGAGGAGTGGTTTGTCATTGGCCATATTGAATGAAAAATTGTAAGTTTGCTTGCTCAACGTTCTATTACTTGTGATGCCTGCCAGCAACGAAGCCTAGTGTTGGGAAAGGCCTGATAGTTGTGGTTTCAGTTATAATCTTTGGGGTTTTTGCCAATATACCCTTTGAAATATTGATATTTGTCTCAATAACCCTTTAAAGTTTGAAATTGTCTATGGAACCTTACCTCTTTTTATTTTATTTTATTTATCTGCATTACCTTATGAATCTATGATTAATTCTAATCATGGTTAATTTTGAAATTTTAGAATTGCTCAGGACCAATTTTGAGTCATATTTGTTTCCCGATAGTGATAATAAGTCAGGAGCAACTCAATTTTAAAATTAGCTATGGTCAAAATTGTTCATAAGGTAATGTTGATAAAAAAAAGAGCATTTGTAAGGGTATATAGATAATTTCAAACTTTAGACGGTATTGAGACAAATATGAACATTTGGAATCCAAATGTAAGCCATGAGCAACTATAAAATTTAAAATTAGCCATGGTCAAAATTGGTCATAAGGTAATGTAGATAAAAAAAGAGCATTTGTAAGGGTATATAGACAATTTCAAATTTAAAAGTGTATCGAGGCAAATATCACCATTTGGAAAGATATATACACAATAACATCATAATGGTTGTACAGCTCTAGATGCATCAAAACTCTTAACAATTTTATTGTCAGGCATGCAATTGGTGGATATGATATGGAAACACCCCTTGCAAGCGTTGAGATCTTGGATCCTCGCATGGATTCATGGATAATGGGAAAGCCAATGAACTATAGTAGAGGATATGCTGCTGCCGTGGTGCTTGGTGACTCTTTGTATGCCATCGGTGGAATCCAACAACTGGAATATCTTGAAACTGTATGTCATTTTCACCACCGCTGCACCTTCAATTTTCTTTTAGGGTTTTTTTGGATCCCAGTATCTTCATTTTCATGAATTTGTGAAAAACTACTCGACTCATCGAAAATTGCATCCTGGTATTTTTTTTTATTGTTCATATTCTCACAAAAACCTACCTTAAGGTCAAAAGGCCGCTAGTCTCCTTCAATTATATGTTTTTTTTATTTTAATACTTATAACTATAAAATTGACCAAAATACCGTTGTATTAGATATAGTTTCGTATTTTTTCCATAAACGATTAAAAGACATACTAAAACTATATTTTTTAGTATTATCATCTCCATATTTAACTATTCTTAGCTATGTCTTGAATATATTTTTTATAAGGGTATTTTTGTTATTTGGACATATGTTAATCAAGACATACCTATGATTAATTGGTCAACTATAACGGTCAATGAGGAAAGCTGATGGAAGTAGTTTTTGGTAAAACACAATAATGAAGGTACTATAAGATAGTTTTCGATAAGTGAAGTAGGTTTTCACAAATTCGCTCAAAAAAAGTTACAGGGATGCCTAAAACCCTTCCTTTTAAAGTTTACATGGTAATCAAACCAAATCAAAACAAATCACTGATGTTAGCTTCTCTCATGTTATGTATCTCAGGTCGAATGTTACAATGAAGGGAACGATTGGATCATCAGTGGTTTGGAAGCCGTAGGTAAGAGAAGCTTCTTCTCAGCTGTTGTTCTATGAGCGTGGCAACTGGTCGCCATTGGTTATCAATATCTTTTTGACCATGTACCCATGCTCGTAAGGACCTAAAAAAGCTCGATGTCTATTATCGATTCATGCATGGACCCATTCCTTGCATGATGTTTGCTCCATTTGGGGCCTTTGGGCGTGTGGTGCCATTGGGTATCAATATCTTTTTGACCATGTACCCATGCTCGTAAGGACTTAAAAGAGCTCGATGTCTATAATCGATTCATGCATGAACCCATTCCTTGCATGATGTTTGGCTCCGTCTGGGCGTGGTGTGTTTGTAATAGTGATTTTCTTAACTGAAAAGGTGTTTAGCATAGCATGATGGTAATAATTGTGGTAGAAAAATGCGTTTATGTAATTTTATTTCGACTGTGGTGTAGTCAAATATTAGTTTTTTCATTCAGTAAATCAGTTATTATGTTTTTATGTTTTTTACGTCGCAGTTGAGTTGCGGATAAATAAAAGCATTTATAAACTGTTTCTCATTTGAGACTGTTTGGGTGTGGTCCTCACTGGTCCATGGTGACTCCTAAAATGGGGTTATTGTGAACATAGCTATGCTTGGTCCCAAAAAAGTGCATTTGTGCAGTACGTTACGGACCCAAATGGCCTTTCGACCCAGATTCCCTGTCATTAGCCAAGTGAAGGTATATTCTACTACTGTCTTGCCAAACTGCAGCACTGATTAACGTGGAAACTTTGAGTCTTCAGTCTTGATTCAAGGTGGACAAAAATAATGCGTGTAGTGGCTCCACTCTACCTCCGGTGGCTTTTCCTCCGAACGTGCGGCAGTGTGAAGGATAAGAGTAAGAGTCGTCCTGACAGCCAGTTGAGGGTAGGAGGAGGGCCTCTCGGCGAGGTGGTGCGAGGCGCAGGGAGACCTTGTCATGTTCGTCACGGAGGGCTGCAGAAGTGAATTTGGCGCAACCGCTTTTGGTCCGGCAGCAACGGGGATGGTGGTTCTCCGGTGAGGTGACATGGAGGCAAGAAGACGGGTGTCTGGCGAGGTGGTCTAAAACCGCCGAGCTTTTGGAATCGGGCGAACATTTGGCGTCAGTTTATTGGAACGCGGACTGGTCGGTGAGGGAAGAGGGCGGGCAAGTGGAATTGGTCTGATATTTGATTCCGTCTTCCGAGACGTTAGTTAGCCAAGAGCTTCGAGTGGTTCGCGAGTCGCGACAACACTTAACATGTAGTTATTACTTATTAGAATTGCATACGGATAACTAGCAGTGGCGGAACCAGGATAAGACTTAGGAGAAATCTAAAACAAAATGATTAAAAAAAAAGATACATTTGAATTACAATATCAAATATCAAGGAATAAAAATAATATAAATATTAAAATACATGTACCGTATTATGTGCTGTGATTGAGAGGTGGAAGTTGGATCCTAATTTTTTGTATTTTTTGAAAACGTTGCAAAATGACTTCGTTCTCAATAGTTTCAAAAATTTCTCACTCGATGTATACTACTATGCAATTGTTCATTCAGTCATCTCACATCTTATTACGCAAATCAGACTTGATAATTTTCATGAAAAAGAATACTCTCTCAACGATTGCAGTTGCAACTGATAAGATCAATGCCAACTCAATAAGCCTAGTATGAGGCAAACTAAACATGTTAGAATTTTTCGCTTTTATATTTGGATGAAATTAACTCCATTAGCATATAACATGACCCCAAGAATAATGATATATGAAAGAATATGGCATAAAATGCGAAATTTAGAACTTTTTAAGGTGAAATATGACATTAACCCCTAATAAGAAATACTTTGGATCTTTAACTTATAATATATTAGGTGGACCCCCGTGTCACATGACGCAGATAACCAACCACCAACCCCCACTACTCCTCTCTCTCTCTCTTTCCTAACACCGGGTAACCACCACCACATCACTGCTCCCATCTAGATGGCTTCATCTCGATCGCCTCATATATCGTAACAAAATTTGGATTGGGCATTGTCAGCCGTATGATAGAATGCATATGATATTATATAATTGGTGGCTAGATGTAGAAATTAACAGCTAAGATGTAGGAGCCAACATCCTGGGGATTGGCAACAACTTTGTCATATATGTATATCCTTCGAATTAAAGTCCAACCAGTGGGGGGGGGGGGGGTTCCAGCGTCTGATAACTAGTGTGAATTATGCATGGTATAATATGTGTCACGTAGGAAGTCGATGTAATTTAGGCTCCGTTTGAATGCACGTTGTGTTTTTTTATGACTGTGGTGAGATGCGGTATGGTAATAACTTAATAAGTGTTTGGTATATAACATTAATAATTGTGGTTGAAAAGTACGTTTATGTAATTTGTTGTTTGGATATACTCATGTACATTTATTTTTAACTGTGTAGTGAAAAATATTCATTTGTTATTTAATTTTTATGTTTGTTACGCTGCAGTTAAAAGATCAAATGAAAGCACCCAAAAACCGTTTCGTCTATGATGCAGTTTGGGTGTCAATCCCACCAATTCCCTACGAGTCCCCAAAATTTTATTAATATGGTTGCGCTCGGTAAAAAAAGAAAGTGTGTTTGAACCGTACACACTATTAGTCCGATCCAGGTGCAGCCTTGCTTGGTGAAGAGCGTGACGATCTTAGCGTAAACAATGGTGAAGGTCGAGCACCCCATTAGCTTCCTCTATTTCGTAAAAAATGATAGACTCGCTATCTCCCCCGCTAGATTTATGGGAATAACCTTATTCCGGGGTTAAGGGACTTTATTCCCGGTTTCGGGAATAATTTTGTAATGATTACTTGGAATAAAGGAAAAGTAGAGTGAAGAGTGGGAATAACTTTGTAATGATTACTTGGAATAGGAAAAGGTGTTTGGGGAATAAAGTGTGGAATTAGTAGTGGATTCGGAAATATTCCTAGAATATTCCAAGAATATTTTCTTATTCCCGTTTGGTATTCCCATACCAAACGGGGCCTTAATCAGCCTGCATTATGAGAAAAAAAAAGCTTGGTGAACTCTTGCTACCATCATCATGCATTCATCACAACCAAGCCCAGTTTTCAAAATTCCTTACTTGGATGAATCACTAGGGAGGAGTAATGGAGCTTCTTGATCAGTAGACTTCTTGATCATTAGAGGCCACTCGCCAGTGTGATGAGGGCCTTGCCGAATCTGGCGAAATGACTCTCTTCCTTGAGCAGATAATAGTGGTTCGTCCGGGTGCTGAGCAAGAAGACGATGAGGCCAAAGCCCATGACGATGCAGTGAATGCCGAAGCCGATGCCCCAGCCAGATGTCCCAGCCGATGTTGTCCTGCACGTAGCTGAGGACGAGGTTGGAGATGAGGACCCCAACGGACATGCAGCAATACCACCAGTTGAAGGAGGCCTGGGGCCGCCATGCTCGGAGGAAGAGGTTGCTGGATCTCCATCCATCTCAATCTCCTAAATCCCCATATCTGACCTCCTCGTCGCCCCACGACTCTTCCTCGACGTATACCCGGCGAGATCTGGTGGTCATCCGCCGTCTTTAGCCTATGCGATGCTATATCTAGAGGTGTAAAGAGTAGGAAAAAGAAAGAGAAAAATGAAAAATGAAAAATGAAAAATAGAAAAGTGAAGTTGGGAGCTCGTTGTCACTTAAGACCAGTATAGGAGGGATAGTAGGGACATTAGGGAATGATTCTGATGGCTGATCGACGAGAATAGAGGATCGAAGGAGAAAAAAGTAAAGATAAAAGATAAAAGATAAAAGATAAAAGATAAAAAATAAAAGATAAAATTGGTAGGGAAATTCGACGACTAAGATTTGCCAGAAGTAGATCACCGACGAATAGGCCTCATCAAAGTTTAGGCTAAGAGTAAAGATAAAAGATAAAAGATAAAATTGGTAGGGAAATTCGACAACTAAGGTTTACCAGAAGTAGATCGTCATCGAATAAGTCTCATCAAAGTTTGGGATAAGTGAAGAAGAGGTCGTGGGTGATTGGGGGAGTCCATCCACGAGTTAGATTGAGGCTGATGCATTAAAGATTAAAAATCTAGATCAAATGTGACGAACAACTCAAGTGATGAACAACTCAAAAATCACTCTTAAAACACAAACTTTTTTCTCAGTGTAGAACAAACCCAAATGATTAAATGTGAGCATGACTCCATTTCACCGACATGAATCTTTATAAAACATGTCATCTTTCTAAAAGTTTACAACTTTCACACTATGGACCTCTGCTAGCTGCCTTCCGGTGATGGTGACGCCACCTCGAAACCAAGCCAAGATGTCTCCTTTCATCAATGGAGAAGCCCAGAGCTTCGATTGGCACTATAAAGACTTCAAATTTGGATCAAAATGGTGGTCGAATGACGGTGCTGCTTCACCAGAAGGCATCGCTGGGGAATGGATAGCTATCCATATTGGCACCACCGAGGATATAGAAAGCAACGCCGCTGCCGCCGCTGCTTCCACCGGCATCCCCACCTGTGACGTGTGACGACTGCGAGGCCGCTGGCTGCTGCGCTGGTGGAGCCGCGGCCTCCTCGTCGCCTTTGAGCGGCAGTCTCTCATAGACGACGTTCGCGAACGAGGCCGCCATGAGCACCACAGGCCCCGCCGCCACCAACGGCCCCATCACAACGCCGCCGAAGACCTGGCCCTAGCCTCCGGCGAGGAACACTGCTAGGCAACCAGCGCCGGGGGGCGCTGGCGGCGGGAGGACTGTGGCCGAGAGATATAAGATCTCGAAGCGGCCGCGGAGGGTCACGACGACGACTCCGGACGCGGGAGAAGACGACACCGATGGCTGGCGGAGAGCTACGTTGACTACAGCTCCGCCCCCACTCAGCACGATGAGCGTACTCGGAGAGGATCTCCACGACGTCGGAGCCACCGGTGACTTCCAGCACTGACATGATCCTTGTGCGTGTTTTTTAATGTAGGTTGTGAAGAGAAGAGTATGTGTGTTTTTTTAAAGTGTAAAATGATGTTAACGGCTCTAATGTTTAATTAATATGATAAGATCAGTTTATGATACTGACGTCCCTTTCTTTCAAAAAATTTTTCAATGAAATTAAATAATATTTCATGATGAATATCATCATCAAATATAATAGCTAAAATATTTAAATTATAGAACGGGGATAAGGGCTTATCCCTAAAAGACATGCTAACCCACCTTACTTTTATTCCACTAATCTCATTCTATCAGGAATAAAAGCGGGGATAATGGATTATCCTCACCTAATCCTCAAACCAAACATAGCATGAGTACTGCCAACTCAAACTCAGCTACTAGGAGATAGCCCACCACCATTGGCTAGCCAAACAATAGATCTCGCCACCTCCCGTGGAGTCTTTATCCTCGCCTTCAAACAAGAGCCTATTTCTTGCCTTCAATAGGACCATTGCAGCCACAAGGAATAGCCTTAGGAGACATGATGCGATCTCGATGCTGGATCAGTTGATGCTGCTGCGTCCCTTAATGCTGTCAAGCAAAATATCCTTGGGAGATATGCTTTCTGCTTTTGGATGAGCCTTTATAGACCTTCAATTGGATGACCATGTAGCGCCCATGCTTCTTTTGGGCCTGTCAAACCTACCAAGAAGTCCTATCGTGGTACTGCCGTACTGGAGTCGGCATTGAATTGAAGCAGTGTATTTTTAGTAGAATTTTTTGCATTTTAGTACCCCTAAGCTTTACTTTTGCTGGTTTAATACCTTTGCCCTTGTTTTTTGCAGAACAATGCCCCTTAGCCACTAAAAAGTCCAAATTACCCCCGGTGCTATATGACGTGGCCACTATCTTAGTTTTTTATTCTTTTAAAAAAAGAAAAGAATACAGCGGTATTTAATTCGACTGACAATCCCATTTAATGCGACCGCATTTAATGCGACTGACACATATAAACACGCGTATAAACACATATAAACACACGTAAAAACTTCCGATGATTTTTCAGCGTGTATGATTGTAATCTCGTTTTGTGATGAATATAAAAGTTGTAGATCCTTAGATACACTCTCTAACCCAACTCGTTTTGTATTTGTATGAATTTTGTACAATTTTTTACAAATTTTCTACTGATCTACGCGTAGAAACACATATAAATACGCGTATAAACACATATAAACACGCGTACAAACTTCAAAAATTTATAACAAATTATAGAAAATTCAGAAAAATACGAAACTAGTTGGGTTAAAGAGTGGATCCAAGGATCTATAACTTTTATATTCATCACAAAACGAGATTATAATCATACACGCCGGAAAATATTTATATGTGTTTTTAAAAATTTGTAAAACATGGATAAACATGGATAAATATTTTCCGGTTTGTATGATTGTAATCTCATTTTGTGATGAACATAAAAGTTGTAGATCCTTGGATACAGTCTCTAACCCAACTCGTTTTGTATTTGTATGAATTTCGTACAATTTTTTACAAATTTTCTACTGCTCTACGCGTAGAAACACATATAAATACGCGTATAAACACATATAAACACGCGTACAAACTTCAAAAATTTGTAACAAATTGTAGGAAATTCAGAAAAATATGAAACTAGTTGGGTTAGAGAGTGGGTCCAAGGATCTACAACTTTTATGTTCATCACAAAATGAGATTACAATCATACAAACCGGAAAATATTTATCCATGTTTTACAAATTTTTAAAAACACATATAAATATTTTCCGGCGTGTATGATTATAATCTCGTTTTGTGATGAATATAAAAGTTATAGATCCTTGGATCCACTCTTTAACCCAACTAGTTTCGTATTTTTCTGAATTTTCTACAATTTGTTACAAATTTTTGAAGTTTGTACGCGTGTTTATATGTGTTTATACGCATATTTATATGTGTTTCTACGCGTAGATCAGTAGAAAATTTGTAAAAAATTGTACGAAATTCATACAAATACAAAACGAGTTGGGTTAGAGAGTGTATCCAAGGATCTACAACTTTTATGTTCATCATAAAACGAGATTACAATCATACACACCGGAAAATATTTATTCAAAAATTTTATGAATTTTTACAATTTGTTACAAATTTTTGAAGTTTGTACACGTGTTTATATGTGTTTATACGTGTATTTATATGTGTTTCTACGCGTAGATCAGTAGAAATTTTGTCAAAAATTGTACGAAATTCATACAAATACAAAACGAGTTGGGTTAGAGAGTGTATCCAAGGATCTATAACTTTTATGTTCATCACAAAACGAGATTACAATCATACACGCCGAAAAATCATCGGAAGTTTGTACGTGTGTTTATATGTGTTTATACGCGTGTTTATATGTGTCAGTCGCATTAAATGCGGTTGCATTAAATGGGATTGTCAATCGCATTAAATGCCGCTGTATTCTTTTCTTTTCTTAAAAGAATAAAAAACTAAGATAGTGGCCACGTCATATAGCACCGGGGGCAATTTGGACTTTTTAGTGGCTAAGGGGCCTTGTTCTGCAAAAAACAAGGGCAAAGATATTAAACCGGCAAAAGTAAAGTTTAGGGGTACTAAAATGCAAAAAATTCATTTTTAGAAGCCTATCAATCCACTAACAGCAGATGCAGCACTGAGGCTCTATGTTGGTTATTTTTGGCTCATTTTGGTGGTTGTTTGATTTAGGACGCGTTTGGCTACCATGGTATACCGGATCCGTGGTAGCCAACGGTGGATACCTCTCGTGGGCGGATTTCAATTTACGAAATCCGATCGGGATCTGCGTCGGCGCCAAATGTGCGGATCCCAGTCGTTGGAATCCACGGATCCCAGATCCCGCGGGATCCAGGGCGCGCCAAACGCCCCCCTGGTCATCACATGCATTAATATAATGCCAAATGCACCACAAGTATCATGCGGTTTGTGGGCTAGCTCATGCAATTCATAGGTGGTGATAGTTTTAGCCACGTACGGATTTTGCATCATTCCTTCTGTTTAATTATGTGATATCATGATGCTGATTTTATCTCAATAACCAAACCTTATGAAAGTTTGAGGCATTAACACTGCCACGACTGTATCGAGGGACTTGAATATCTCAGCTGATCGTCTTGTGAGATATGGAAAAGGAAATACTGTATTTTGAGATAGGGGATCTGATGAGCCACCACCGGATGTCCTGGGTTAACTTTATACATGACTTTGTATTTTATCTTCAGCTCAACACTTAAAGAAAAACACCCTCGTGCCTGGGAAGTGTGAAGGCCTTTTGTACATCAGTTTCGGTTTGGCTTTATATTCTTTACAAACAATGCATTTTTAAACGTTTATGTAGTACGTAGTTATAATATGTATTTTGGGAAATTAATTGTATCTAATTGTTTAAAATATTTTTGAAAAGCATAATAAAAAAAAGTCGTAAAAAATCAAATCCAAAGTTCAAACGAAAGAAGTAGCCGTTGCTTTTGGCAAATGGCAACTTACTACCTAAGCTTGTTGATTTAGAGCATCCGCAGCAGCTACTGTAAAAGAGCCAAAAACTCTATTTTACAGTAGCTATAGTGTTTTTTCCCCCCAAAATCCTCCCACATCAGCTACTGTAAAATAGGGTTTTTGTTTACAAGAGCTACAGTGATACTCCACATGTAGAGTATCACTGTAGCTCCTCTATTCATTTTTTTGTAATAAAATATGTTCTTTATGTTTTTCTTTAATTCATTCTCCCAAGCCATTTGTATATATTTTTAATTCATTCTCCCATATTGTCTAATGAATAAGAAATAATAAGATATTATGATTTTCATATTCTAATAATTTCAAGTAATAACAAATTACTATTATATAGTTATTTAATAATAAAAATGTGACTTTTTTACTTTTCAAAAAGATTATCAAAAGACATTTATCCTTTTATCTTTTCTCCAAAGCCATCTTCTCCAATGAATAAGAAATAATAATACATTAAAATTTCCAAATTTTTAATATTTTTATTTAATATATATTACTATTATATAGTTATTTGAATATATGACTATTCTCCAATAAAAAGTGACTCTTTTTTATTGTAGTCTAGAAAAATAATGAAAGCATGGATATATTACTATTATATAATTAATTTAATATGTTACTGTTATTGTCAAATATATTAATCAACATATAATATGACCAATGGATAAGAAATAGAAAATATAAAGAATGAATGAAAATATTAATATTTAAGTCTGATATAGAATGGTTTAGAGTATCTGATGCAGAGTGTTGTTGAATAAAGAATCTGTAAACTAGAGAAATGACTCTTTTTACTGTATTTTAGAGAATATGTTAAGAAGATCTGACGTGGATGCTCTTACACCTTGCTCATCTGGCTCAGCCGGACGTTATATGAGAACCTTTGCAAACCCTGCCACTAATTTACCAAAATTACACATAAGGGACTATTATTTGCGAAAAGCCCCCTTATTCTACAGTTGTTTTGTTATGGCGTCCGAGTTTTATTAAAAATTCGGGCCACCGAATGGGAAACGTTACCGCCGCTCCTCCGTACATGCAAGATGGACTAGTAAGCCAACGTTTCCGTCAGATCATTTAAAAAGCCACTCACCGTCGTCACTTCCTCCTCGCTCTCTCTCACCGCCCTCATCTCCTCTCTCTCTCTGTCTCCCTGTCTCTCTAGACTCTAGGCTCTCCCGAGGGAAACCCTATTTCGAAACCCAACCCCAAGTCCTTCTCGTCCGACGTGCTGCTCTCTGTACTCTTTCTTGATCTTGTTGAAGACGCGCTCTGCGGCAAAGGATCCCGAGCTGTTGGAGGTCATCGGCGGAGGTATGACTTTTCTTTACTGCTTTTGGATATGGGTTTCTTGGTTTGAGCTCGTGCATTTCTTTTTTCTTGCGATCGTTCTGCATGCGGTTTGTGTCGTCGGATTGAGTCCTCGTTTAAGTTTTATCTTCGAGGAAATGCGGGAAAGAATGGGTTCTCGTTGCGTGTTTCCGCTTAGGGGAGTCATGCCGGGTTTGTGCTTCGTGTGGGTTTTTAGGGTTCTGCTAGATTAATCAAGAAACGCAGTTCCTTTTTCTTGTTGTTGCTCTGCATCGTGACATGAGGTAGTGATTCTATGTTTAGAAAAGCTGTTGTAGAGTTCTTGCTGTAATGTGTTTCCATCTTTGAGTCTGGATGCTGTATTTGGAATACTTAACTTGATTTTTCCTCAATATGTGCTGAGTTTCCTCTTATATGTTCTGTTTTTGAGTGCAAAGTTCTTTATCGCCTTCTGATACGTGTCTGGTCCTGCTGATGTAACTTGTCTGCAATAAACCGGTTGGAAAAGAATGGATTACTATTTTCATTTCTTGTTTTCTCCTTCTATCTATTGCATTGATTCTATAAGCATCCAAATGAGGAGAGGAGCCAGGACAGCATTTAGCTGTCTTGGTGCTTGAAGCCTCTGAATAATCGAGGCATGCACTAAGATGGCAGGGTCAAGATTTTTCATCTTCTTAATGTGATTCTAACCAAACTAGATGACGAGACTTTATATGTTGTTTCTTTTTTATGCTGTGACCTTGTACGGTGTACCATTTTCGTAGATTCACAAGATTTCTATGTGTTGATCGCCACTTACTCCGCCCATCAATTAGGTGTTTGGTTAGATTAAAGTTCATTTAGCTCACTTTATCATTATAAAATTCTGACGATGGATCGTGTCAATGCAAGTAATTTCTTCTTCTAAAGCCATTATTGAGCTAGCAAGGCTCCTAAAACTTTCTTCATAGAGAATCCCATCCCAAACAATAATCTTCTTTGGATAAGATTCGAACGGATATTTAGAACTTCGATTTTGTTTTTATGTATATGTCATTTGAGTCATTTATTACTTGGAATCATGGTTCTTATTCAAATCTATTGTTTTTTTCCACCTGGGAGTATGAAAAGAACTACTGTGACTTGAGAGATCGTGTGATTTTGTCACGTATCTTGAGCTTCAAGCTAGTCACATCTTTCAAGTGAAGATAATTGTTACCTGAATTTGGTGGTGTCCTAATATGTTGTGGAAGACACACGGGTAATGCAATCGAATTTTGTGTGAGGTGGTGTGTCTTTTGATATAGCTCTAGGTTTTGGTCCTTGATCCAAGATACACAAAGGCTAGGTGATCGTTTTTAGGAAATCATCTTATTTAAGGAGCGGATTAATGATTGATGTGTGGAGTCTGTGGACAATAAATTGCTTCTTTGCTGATGGGCTGTCTTGGCTAACTAGTGGATACTGTTTTGATGAATTGTGCCCCACACCACCACATATAGCGCTCTGATGTTGATTCTTGCATGTTGTTAATGTCGTGACCACAATGTTGCCGTTCTAGTTTTTGATCAGTGCTCCTTTATTACATAAAACCTGGTTGGCCCTAATATGTTGATCTCTGGTATTACTATACCCAGACGTCAAGATCATGATTCTTCTTGGGGCCATCTATATGACTCTTATTGTAGCTCAGCTATACAACTCAAAATGTACTTTGTCCAACATTGCTTGAATATTGATGGTTGGCAATATTGAAAGCATGTTGTTTATAAGGTATTCTATGTTATGTGATTCTTGAGTATTTCGCTTAAATACTTTCCAATAAGCATATGATTCACTAGAAGGTTCACATTTGATGATACATTTTGCTAAAGCTTTTATTGTTTCTGTTAAACAGGTGTATTTGTCTTTTTAGCCATTGCTTTGTTTCCTCGCCATTTGGTCTCTTTTCCATCAGTTGATGAAAACTCTTATTTTTTACTTATTGAAGTTGCAGTTTATTAATCTTAAGTGTGTTAGGGAAGAAAATATCGCAGGTGATTGTTAGCTTTTTTCCCTGTTGTTTCATCTACACATGAGGATATCGCAGGTGATTGTTAGCTTTTCTTCTAATTGCAGAATGGGGGCAGGGAGGAAGACACAGACTATCCAGGTCAATGAGACGCCTACATCATACCCTGTGAATAGGAATTACTCTGTTTCTGCTAAGAATCTGCCCAAAAGCGACCTAGGAGGAGCTATTTTCGGATGCACGCATAGCACTATCACAGAGTGTTTCTCAAAGCAACTATTTGGTTTGTTCCTGGCAATGGGTTTATGGGTTTATTTACACTGAATCGTTTGATCCTGACCTTGAACATATTTAATTGAACTCATTAACTTACTTTTTCAGAGTTTTAACGTATAATTTTTACTCTATGCTTCCCATCATTTGTGACCCCTGACCCCTAATGTGTGAGGTCCAACATGTGTAGTGTTTAATTTAAATGGGAACTCACTTATCTATCAACTGGTTCTTCTGATGCTTATGTGTGCTTCTCTGACACCCCTAGAGGTTTAGGTATAGTCATCAGGTTCTCTTTTCTTTTCCGGTGTCCTGCATGCTTCCTAACAGTAAATGAAACCCGATGTATAGGAAATAACTCTACGGCATCAGGAGGATTCTTTCGAACAATTAATTTAGTTACTGTAATTTGTTTGGCAGGATTGCCCTCATGGCATTTTTCCTATGTGAGAAACGTCAAGCAGGGTTTACCTTTGTTTTTATTTAACTACGACGATAGGAAGATGCACGGAATCTTTGAGGCTGCAAGCCATGGAGAGATGAATATTGATCCTTATGCATGGATTGATGTAGGCGCTGAAAGAACTGCCTTTCCTGCTCAGGTATCGGAAGGACATGTTCCCAGCTTGAATGTCTTGCTTTGACCAGCTAGATGCCGTTCATTAAACACTTTCCATTTGTTTGACTTTTCATTTTTCAAGGTTCGTATCCGAATTAGAGTTCAATGCCAACCTGTTACTGAGAATGTATTCAAGAAAGCAATAGAGGACAATTATTACGCTCCTGATTGTCCTCACTACTTCTGGTTTGAGCTGGACCATGCACAAACAAGAGGATTAACAGCCCTCTTCAAACCTTCTCCTTTTCCTGTCAAAAACTTGCCACCACCTATTATATCGAAAAAGTCAAATTCTAGTGTAGTATTGACTGCGACCCAAGCTAAAGGGAAGGCATCTATAAATACAGAGGCAGCAAGTGGTTGGGTTACTGAGGCAAATTTGAATCCCGTGTCATTTGTCAATATAGTCAAGGGAAACAAGTTTGCATCACTCTGTTTGGATGAAGTGGATAGTGAAAATGGCAGCTCAAGCAAAACATCATCTAATATTTTTGAGGATTCAGAATCTAAAGATCAGGTCTCTGATTGGGAGGATTTGGTGGAGATCCCAGTCATTCAGCCTGATGCTATCTTTGATCTGAATGCAGAGAACCGATCATTACAAGAACAGCATCCAAGTGATGAAGAGTATGAGAATGAAGTGGAAAGAGTGTTATCTAAGCTTAAAAAGCTGTCTGCAGATTCTGAATGCTTCGATTCATCTTCCAAGTGCTCTGACAATAATACATTTCAGTCTTCCCATGCAAACAGGGGTGAGACTAGTGGACAGCATTCGGACGAGGATAATTTCCTGGCGGCGAAAAATGCAAAACCTGACCTTTATCACGCCAGCAACACGAATAAGATTGTGAAGATTCTTGTATTTATATGCAATAACTTTGTTCATTAAGTGCCTTTTGGCTGATACTTCAATATGAGGCCTTATTGCTTATCTGATTGTCTCTGTAGCTCGTGCAAATCATAAGGGAATTGAAAGACCAGAATATGAATCTTCAAAGCAAGCAGGTATTGCAATGTACTTTCTTTCTTCTTTAATTTGCCATGCACCGTTAATGTCATATTAGGTATATTTATGCAATAAAATTTTTGGTGAACAATGTCTCATCTGATTGCTTTTTGGTTATAATCTTGATACTCTTGCATTGGACTTACTGGTGCAAAGCAGATGATAGAATTTATGCTTAAATTCCCTTGCATTACCTTCTTCATGAAGCTCCCTTACTTTGCCTATACATGAAAGCATTCTCGCTGGAGTTCACATTCATGCTCAAGCTTCAGCATCTTTGAATTTCATTGACTGCAAGTCCTTTTAGGCCATGTTAACATACTAGTCGAAAAGATTCCAGCATCATGAAATGTTAGGATAGTATTGTGTTTTACTTCTTTTTAGCTTCCACAGCTATCATTGTAGTGTTATTAGATGTTAATTAGAGTTCACTCTCTTCACATGAAGCAAGCATTTGAGATGTATGGATTCATGCATCCATACACATACTTGCATCTGTAGAAGTTTTCACATGTTCAATCAAGAGTCCAGAGCTTTTGTATTTTCTTTTGTAATCCAATTTACTTCTATTTCAGGTCGAGACAGATAGGGAAATGCAACGATTAGAAGAGATTGTCAAGGACTCCGCAAGAAAAATTGATAACCTGAACAGCCGTGTTTTAGAGTTAGAATGGAGGATTCATCATTCTACAGGAGAGAATATAATTTACCTAATAGGAGGTTTTAATGGTTCTTCCTGGTTATCTTCGTTGGATTCTTTTTCACCGTCATTTGACAGGTTAACTCCTCTGAAGGCAATGAGCACGGTTCGTTCATATGCTTCTGCAACTGCATTAGATGGCAATATATTTATTTTTGGTGGCTGTGAATCTGCTCATCGTAAATCATGGTATAAAACAGGTATTGGTTTGTCTTTTCTATATTTCACTACATAATGTAAATGGCAATTTTTCCTACATAATAACATTATGACATTATCCTCCTTGATAAAGTTGAGTGTTACAACCCACAATGCAATGAATGGACTTCATGCCCTGATATGATTTGTGCGAAAGCAAATCTGGCTGGAGCTGCCTTAAATGGCAAAATTTTTGCTATTGGTGGTGAAGATGGTAGACAATGCTACTCTGATGTAGAGATGTTCGATCCAGCTCTCGGTAGGTGGATCAAGTATCAGCCGATGCTTCAACAGGTACAAATAATTCATCTCCTGATTATCTGGTTGCTTTCACATAAAGCTTGAATGTGAACATACTTTTGTGTCTTCCATGGGATTCATGTCAGCAAGGATTTCTGTGTCAGCAGCTCATATCGAGCCTGCCTTTCACTGGCATGGACTGTGCTTATATGCGGCATGTCCCGTTGGCATAGAGACAGTGAGAGATAGAGGACAGGAGAGGGGTCCCAATTGGGAGGAGAGAAGTCGAGTAGAGGAGTGATTGAGAAGAGTGTGGATGGGAGATTAAGCTCAGGCTCAGGGGATTGGAGGACTGAAATTGACAAGGCATTGGTGATGAAGAATCAGATGATCCAAGAGAGCCGAGAGGATCGGGGGAGTTAGGAATAAACATGTTTGCTTTAGACTTTAGCTTAATGGTAAAAATATTTTGTTTAACTATGTAAACAAAACAAAAAAATAACATATCAGATGGGTTTCAACTTTCAAGCAAAACCTACTTGAACCATTGAGGGTCCATTTTGCCCGAAATCAAGGACAAAAGAGCTATTCCACAATTTGTGGTTTGTATCATCCTGGTTTCTTGCCATCAGAATACATACTGAGCTGAACGCACAGTGCTGCACGGCACAGTGAACCTTGATGTCAGAATTGCGTGTTATTGTCAACCTTTCTAGCTATTGCTTAAGACTTATTAGAATTGTCACTTGCATATAGTGCTTTTTATGTTTTTGTGGCTCATTTCGTAGTAGGACTCGAATTGGAGACTTGATTGGGCTTTGGTTGGCTACAACATGAAAACTTTGAGTTAGAGTAGGATTAGTATTTAGGATTAGAATATGCTTATTTATGCTTTATTAGTATTTTGTTTGAATAGGAGTCCATGTTTGAGATTGAGCTGGCAGAGGGTTAGGCTTTTTTGTTATAACATGACTCGTCCTTGTGAAGTGAGCCTGCGCCCATTAATAGGGCATTCCTTCATGGGAAGGTGTAGAAAATACTTGGGCAGCAATGTAGTCTTTGTGGTTTGGACGTGGGGGTGTGAGGGCTCTCTCTCTCTCATGTCTTTGGTTGCTGGTCTTTTGTCTAATTATGAGAGAGTGCTTGGAGAGTGTTCTTGTAATAATTTGCTCTATTTGAATCAGTAGATTTGACCTTTGTTTTGTTCATGGAGGTAGGCGTTTGCTGAACCACGAAAAATTCAGTGTTCTTTAGTTTGTTTGACTTGGATTTCGACTTCTCTTGCTATATCCTTTTGGTGAATCTCGATGTGTTTTGAATCGTTTCCGCCCCTACACTGCTTATGTTTAAAATGCTGACTCAAAGACATTGTCAAGTGTGTTGTTAGGTTTTTATTTCTTTCTCGTCATGCTAAGCTCAACCTGAAGCACAAATAGCCATTAGCCAGTTAGTTTAGACTGTGTCTATGAGCTAACTAGTACATAAAGAAATCTACCAGAAAATAGTGAGATGTTAGCACGAATTTTTGGATCTGACATGCTTGACTGCTATGTAAGCAAATTATACACGTTCTTAGGACTAGTCTAATCAGGATTAGTAGTTTTATGGTTTCCTAGGTTTGTATTTGGAAATTCTAGTTCTATTAGGACTTTGATGCTTTATATATATGTATGTAGAGAATTCTAGTTCTATTTGGCTCTGGCTCTGGAACGCCTGGGATCGTTCGTGCGTCGGGCGACTCAAGATGGGCACGGCCGGGCTCCGGTAACTTCAACCGTTTTGGAGTGCTCCAGATTGGAGAGGTTACCCTCACGGAGGCAGAGATTGCGGAGCTTCCCCTTCTGGAGGCCGGCCGGTTTGCGAGAGAGAGAGGGCGTGCCGATCGCCCTGGCCCCCTGGTTGTGCCATTATCCTCACAGAAGGTCCCACCCGACGAAGATGTGGGGGACTTCCCAGATCTGGAGGCCTCTCACCAACAAGGGGTGGCGGAGCTGCATCTTGCGTTGGTGGCCGACCACCCGAGCCGGAGATGGGCAGAAGTATGTCAGGACATGGCAATCGAGGAAGACTTGGAGGAGAGCGCTGACGAGCCCATGCAGGAGGCCAGGGGAAGTAGCAGTGGCGCCAAGAGGCTGCGGTCCGCCGATCTTGAGGCTACAGAGCATAGCCATTCCTCAGTCTGCCAATGACTAGTTTCCTAGTTTGGAATTGCCATGGCCTGGGGCCGCGACGGGTGGCAGGGGTGTGTGGACGCCTGATCGTGGAAAGAGGCGTGGACTTCGTGTTCCTGCTGGAGGTGGTGGTCTTGGAAGAACACTTGCAGCTCATCTCATCTAAGCTGGGGGCGGGGTTGCGTACCTATCTACTACGGTCCATAGGGAAACGGGGTGGGATCTTGGCCGTTTGGAGGGAGAGTGTGGGAAGAGGCTACTTCACACATTTTATTGAGCAAGCCATCCATGGAGTTTTCACTTCGCAACGCCATGGGCAGTGGTTTCTGTTGGTGGTGTATGGCGCTCGATCTTGGAGGGGTCGGGAGGAACTCTGGGACGTTCTCACTAAGAGCAATGCCAGAGGCTGGCCTCACTTGATGGTGGGGGATTTCAACGTCTTGGCGATGCCGTCGGAGAAGAGAGGTGGGCGTCCTTTCCGGTATAGCAGGTCGGTGGTTGATTTTCTCCGGTTCATGGCCTCCGACAATCTTGTGGACCTGGGGTTCAGGGCCCGTCGTTTACTTGGAGTAATCGGAGGTTGGGGCCTTCAAGGATTCTAGAAAGATTGGATCGTGCCCTATGTAACCTTCAGTGGAAGGAGTGGTTTCCTCTGGCGGAGGTACAACATCTTCATCGCTGTGGCTCGGATCATCGTCCCCTGCTGGTTAGCCTGGAAGCTGAGAAACGCCAAAAGGGGCCGTCAACTTTTCGGCTACAGCAGTTCTGGATGGAGTCCAAGGAACTGAGGAGAGTTGTAGAGCTCGCCTGGCGTCGGCACAAGAAGGGAGCTAAGCAGTATGTCTTCAAAGGTAGGATGAAAGAGATGAAAGCTAAGGTCAAGAACTGGAGCAAGGTGGACGACTTCGACCTATTCAACTCACAGCAATCCACTCTCCAACATCTTCAGCATCTTTATTTGCTGGAAGAGGAGGGGCCGCTCCCACTCCATTTGGAGGAAAGAATGAGATCCCTTGAGAACAAGTTGGTGGCAGTGCAGCTCCGGCATGATTCCTACAGAGCCCAGCATCGCCGCCTGGATTGGATGCAAGATGGAGACCGCAACTCTCGTTTCTTCCACAAATCTATCTCTTCTCATGTCCATCGCTCACACATCATGGAAGTTAGAGGGGATGATGGGGTGGTGGTCTCGGACCAAGAGCAAGTGGAGAAAATCTTCTGCGATCACTTCAAACAGCTGTGGAGGGCTCGTGATGGGAACAGAACACGCCAGTTACCATTGTTGCCACAGTTATCTTCTGAAGACTCTTCATCTTTGCTCGCGGAGGTCACGCCGGAGGAGATTAAGGCTACTTTGCAGAAGATGAGCCGGTACAAATGCCCGGGCCCTGATGGAGTTTCGAGTGAGTTCTACATCAAGTATTGGGATGTCGTGGGAGAAGATGTCTGCGAGCTGGTTCTCTCCTTCCGATCGGGTTCGCTACCGCCGGGGTGGAACGACACCTTCATCTCCTTCATCCCCAAATGCAAGAACCCACGCCGAGTCAAGGATTACAGGCCGGTGTCTCTGTGCAATGTCATGTATAAGGTGATCTCTGCTATTTTGGCTAATCGATTGAAACCTCTCCTCAACTCTCTCGTGAGCGTCGAGCAATCTGCTTTCGTGGAGGGGAGATCCATTCTGGACAATATTGCAACCGCCCAGGAAATGATGCAGGAAATCCGTCGTGCTCCGGGGAATGGAGCGCTCATGGCTGTCAAGGCGGACCTCAAGGCGGCATTTGATTCTGTTAGTTGGCAGTTTCTGCATCAGGTGCTGGTCGCTATGAACTTTCCTGCTACTTTTGTTCAATGGATCATCCACTGTGTCTCGACGACGCGCTTCTCCCTCATCCTCCACGGGCGGGTCTCTCAGCAGTTTTCCTCTGGACGTGGGCTCCGACAAGGAGACCCAATCTTCCCCTATCTCTTCATTTTATCCCAGGAGGTGCTCACGAGACTTCTGAAGCAGCCCCTGCTTGAGCCGGAGGGGGTGTCGTTCGATCGGGTCAGGTTCCGGGTGACCCATCTATTGTTCGCCGACGAATGCCTCTTCTTGACAAGGGCGGGGAAGGAGGAAGCTCAAAAGCTGATGAACGTGTTGAAGAGATTCCGATCCCTCTCTGGGCTGGAGGTGAACCCAAACAAATCTAGCCTTAAGTTCTCTCCGAAAACCTCTGATCGGCGGAAGAACAGAGTCATGAAGGTGCTGGGATTCAGGGAGAAGCTGGGACCCTGGAGGTATCTCGGAGTGCCGCTGGATTTCAAGCGTCTGGTCTCCCACGACTTCAATTTCCTTTTTGAGGCGGTGCAGTCCCTGCTGTCAGCGTGGCACTCCCTGAAGCTCGCGGAGGCCGGTTGGATCACCCTGGTGAAATCTGTGCTCCAGTCTCTACCCGTCTTCATGATGTCAGCCATGCAAGTCCCAGTCTCCGTCGTGCATAAGGTGGAAATGTTGATCCGGCAGTTCCTGTGGCAGGGGAAGAGAGGGCTCTCGACTGTAGCTTGGGAGAAGGTATGTTCCCATAAATCTCAAGGTGGACTTGGGCTCAAGGATCTCTCCCAATGGCAGCGGGCGATGCGCATGCGACGGGCGGCTACCCTCCTCGACAGCTTCGACTCGATCTGGAAGCAGCTGGTTGCGGCGAAGTATAAGGTTAGTGCTGATGTTCTTCCCAGTAGGATCCCTTATAATGCGACTCCTTTCTTGCGGTCCATCTGTCGGGCATCAGACCAACTCCGGCTGGGCTCCGTTGGCCGGTGATGGCTGGTAGCCATGCAAACGTGCTGCGCGACTGGTGGTTTGCGGACGGTCCCCTGTCTGCATCGGCCTGCACCTTTGATGTTGCGCAAGCTGACATGTTGGAGCTGGGGCACCTGTTGGACTCCTCCGGCTGGCGGGAGGACATGCTCTCCTCTTTTCTTCACCCGGATCTGGTGGCCAAGGTGAGTGCTATTCCTATGGATCCCCCTCTCTCTACTCTCTCGCCTGGGCCTCGATGGGTGTGGGGGACAGCCGGAAAGCCTACCACTAGCTCCTGCTACGATTTCCTTGAGGCACGTCATCATCATCGGCGGCAACCGGCGGCTGGCTGGTGGAGTATCTGGCGGAGCCCTGCTGGTCCTCGCGTGCAGCAATTCCTCTGGAAGCTGGCGCATGGAAAGGTGGCTGCTAGAGACAAGTTATGGGAACTGAGACTAATCTCAGATAAAACTTGCCCTGCCTGCGGCATGGAGGAGGAGACCTTGGATCATATCTTCTTCGAGTGTGTCGTGGCGTCCGCCATTTGGAGGTATGTGTTGGAGGGCTCCCATCTGGATCCTAGCTCTATAAACCTTGCATGGTGTTTGGACTAGTTACTCAAGCCTAAGAAATCAGATGATACTAGGTTGATCCAATCCAGTATTTGTTACACCCTTTGATCTCTTTGGAAAAAGGAGGTGCAGCGTGGTACATGAACAAATGGGAGAAGGGATCCCAAGCTTGAGCCGCAACATTAAGTGGCAGGTAAGGGAGTTTCTCCTCAATGGGCAGAAAGCACGCAGGCTTGAGCGCGAGGCTTGGGATGGGATGCATATACAGGTGGACGCCTCCTTCATTGATGGTGCTATGGGCGTTGGGGTCGTCTGCTTCGAGGGGTTTGAGGAGATTTGGGAATTTTCATCGGCATCGTCAGTCACTACGGTGCTCCATGCTGAGATTTCCGCAATTCGGGCATCGGTTCAGGAGGCTAGTCGGAGAGGCCTGACGAGCATTTTGGTAGAAAGCGACTCTAGATTTGCCGTAGATATGATTAATGGGCGAATGCCGATCGATGATGACTGCCGGATGGTGCTTTTGGATCTTTGGTGGCACTTGGGAATGTTCGTTAATTTCTCTTTAGTTTACATACCGAGAGAGTGGAATGTAAAGGCAGACGAGCTAGCTCGTGCAGCCCGGGTGAGGGAGTTATGTTCCTTGTAAGCCTCTAGGGCTATAGCTTCGGCTCAATTTCTCAAAAAAAATATAGAGAACTTCATAGAGGGGGGAATCCATCCACTCCAGTTACAATGTAGTTTCCAAGGATTTGTATCACGCCTTAGCTCCTCTTTCAATCATATTGACCCCCCATCATAGTACTCTACCTTTTGCGCCAAGAAATTCGCCTGTGCTTTCCTCACCACCATGCAATTTTGTTCCTTCAGCGCAAAGCGTTAGCTGCAGCAGAATTGAATGGTGCTCTTTATGCAGTTGGTGGATGCAACAGAACGCATTACTTACAGTAAGACGTCTATTACCCCTCTATTTCTGTTACTTTTTAGCTTTTGCATATTTGGGTCAAATGAAAGGCTCTCATGGGTTGTCCAAAAACCTTAGTAAGGACATTTTCTAGATTGGAATTACTGTTACTAGTGATGCTCATTGGATTAAAGTATCTTCTGTTCTTATTACGCTGTCTCCTTTATTCCAGGACAGCTGAAAGATATGATCCACGGGAATCGCGCTGGACAAAGCTCTCAAGTATGAAGACGGGGAGGATTGGTTTATCATTGGCCATCCTGAATGAAAAGTTGTAAGTTCGCTCTGCATTCTATTACTTGCGATGCCGGCCAGCAGCAAAGCCTAGCATTAGGAGAAGGCCTGATAGTTGTGGTTTCTAGTAAAGCTCTAGATGCATCAAAGCTCTTAACAATCTTATTGGCAGGCATGCAATTGGTGGTTATGATATGGAAACACCCCTAGCAAGCGTTGAGATCTTGGATCCTCGCATGGATTCATGGGTGATGGGAAAGCCAATGAACTACAGTAGAGCATATGCTGCTGCCGTGGTGCTTGGTGACTCTTTGTATGCCATCGGTGGAATCCAGCAACCAGAAAAACTTGAAACTACTGTATGTGAATTTCACCACCGCTGCACGTTCTATTTCCTTTACAGGTTTACATGGTAATCAAATCAAATCAAATCATTGATTTTAGTTACTCTGTCACATTATATATATATCTCAGGTCGAATGCTACAATGAAGGGAACGATTGGATCATCAGTGGTTTGGAAGCCGTAGGTAAGAGAAGCTTCTTCTCGGCAATTGTTCCATGAGTGTGGCAATTGGTCGCCATTGGGTATCAATATCTTTTTGACCATGTACCCACGGTGACTTAAAAAAGCTCGATGTATATAAGTGATCAATGGACGTCCGTGATCTACGCATGGATCCATCCTTGCACGATGTTAAATGGGCCTTTCGAACCAGAGTTCCTGCTATTAGCCAGGTATGTATATATACAACTGTCTTACCAAACTGCAGCACTGATCAACGTGGAAATTTTTAAGATCAATCATTCGATGCAAGGAAATTTGTTTTTCTTTAAGAGGCCATTCTAGCTGTACGTTCTGGCAAAAAGGATGGTGGCTGTTAAAATTTTCAATGTCAATATTCTTGGACGACTGCTACAGAGCGTAAATGAACACTTCAATATAAGTCAATGGTAGTAAGACATATGATTGAGAGAGAGAAGATCATTGATGCCAAACAGCTTTTCAGGCCAAGGATCAGGAACTTTTATTTCGGCGGGTTGCAGGAAAAGGCTCGAGAATTCAATACAATATCAAGCACCAAGCTCCTCCATGTATACAACGGCCAAACAGCTTCTTTCTTGACATTTTCTAATTGGACCCTGCAGGTATTGAACTCTCTTACCCGTTTGCCAAACATCTATAAACATATACAAAGCAAATAGAAATAATCCAAATATCCAAGTTTAAGGACAACGAAATCAAAACGGATCCCCAGTGGCAAATTCACAATTGTAAAACGAAATTAGCAAGCCAACTTTTCTCTATCACATTGCAGAACCCAAGATGTTGGTTTGTAACTGGGCATCTTAAGTTTAGAGCAGTTCTCAAAGCCAGAGCAAAATAAGCCCTTGGACTCAAAGTACATCAGATTCATAACATGGCATTAGCCAATGAATGAAGTATAAGAGTTCTGTTTCTATATGCTTGATGCAACTTGGTGTCGGCTTCAGGTGCTAAGGCAGTATGAGATATCATCCACCTGTAGAGTGCGACATCGAGACTTCCGAATCTGCATTGCAACAGGCCAATCTTCAACAGTGTCCACTTGCAATTAGCACTTCTAATGGATCTCTAATATCACTATGGACAAACTGTAAAGGATAATATGACTAATATCTCTAATATCACTCCACAAAATGACTACAGCAGACGAAGAGAATTACAAGTATTCCCGTACTCATGGCGATGGTAATTGAGTACAAAGTAGAAAAATCATACTTGAGAAGCAAATATTTGGAATGATATAAAATGTCAGTTTCGCAAATGTGCAATATGTTCTAGAGCTCATAGTTACAAATTATTCAAAAGCAAAGCACAAAATGTGGCTCTAGAAAACATTGAAATTGTAAAGATGAATGGCAAACAGTTACAACCGATAATCTATTTAAGCATCAAGTTGTTTAACTGAAAATCTACTTAAACATCATGCGGCACAAATGCACAACTTTTCAAGACAATCTTATCCATCAATATACATCAAATAATTCAACACCCACTGCCAAAACAACAGTTTAACTTGGCTAAGGGAATTGCATGAATTTTTCCTTCCCACTGCGTAAGCTTTATAAAGGAATCATCATGCCGAAAACTTATAGCCTGGTCTACTGCTCTTACAGGATATGCCTATCCTTCTCACATGGCAAATATTACAATGATGGATGATCCTTTCACAGGGTTTTGACATGCAGAATCAGCTAAAAGGGGTGAAAGAATTACTTAAGAACTATTTAGTAAAGAACATTCAAGTAACTTGGATCATAGTAACATGTTAGGGCTTCAACAATCAATACAGGAAACTGCATGCAGCTGCTCACCAAAAAACACATCCAGATATTCCGCTAACAACAATTAAGTGTTATCAAGAAAAGAAACCATTTAGACATAAATAAAAAGGAAATCGAGTAGTTGGATAGATTACTTGTGAAGCGACAGAAATCTCTAACAGACCCAAAAATTATTCCAGGCCAGCTAATCTGCTTCTTAACTTCAAGTTTCGGACTTCCTACAAAAAGATCATAATGAAGTACTATTAAAGACATCACAGAAGAATTGCCTCAAGATTCAGTAAACAAAACACATTACAAAAAGGTTAAAAAGATCAGAAAGGAAACATATGAACATAACTTATCAGGTTCCCATACAAATAGCATAAGACATGACAATAAAACATTACAAAGGTCTAATCCAAACATTCTAAACTCGGATTCTCCAGTAGTTAGCTATACACCAATGACTTCAAAAAATTACCATCAGCAAGGCAGATATTTAGAGCAGCACTAACCAGATGTTATAGTTCATATGTGAACAAGTGACCGTCAAACTAATGCTATTAATCCAAAAAGATCTCATGGATGGATCATCTAAAAAATTTCTATAAGAGCAACAATACCTAAAAATAGGCAAAAGATCTAACCTGCTCAAGAACCCTAGTGGAGCTCTTATCCACAAGCATCGCCAACCCCTCCAACTTGGACAGCATCTTCCCATAGAAATCTTCCAATTCCGACGCATAACCCACCGCCTCCGGTCCTACCAACACCCCCAATCTCTCCATTCCAAACCCCTCGACGGAGGCATCCAGCACCCGCTGGTCCTTCCCAGCCTCCTCCCGCACCCTATCGACGCTCTCCGATTCTCTCCCTTCTCGCTCCTTTTCCCCCCGCCCCGTGAACGGCATCCACGGCAACGCCGACTCCGGCGCGAAGGACCCGTACTGCCCTCGAAACGCCGGGCCGACGTTGACAACGTCGATCGACCGCGGCTCGAGCGCTATACCGCCGCCGTTGGGGCGGATCACGAAGGCTCTGTACTCGTGGGTGTGGACAGCGCGGTTGTCAGTGGCGGAGAGGGAAAGTAGAATGAGCACCAGTGGTTGGGGGGGCTCGGTGCCTAGGGCTAGCGCTAGGTTTTCCTGGAGGGAGAGGGAGACGGCGTGCTCGCGCATGGAGGGCCGGAGTGGTTTCGGTCGGCGGCGTCGGGAGGAGAACCACCCGATTGGTGGGCGGCTGCGGAGAACGGCGGGGTCGACGCGGCCGAGGGCATCGTGGAAGGACAAGGGAGTGCCAGTAGAGAGGTGGCCGGAAATGGAGGCTACCATGAGGGGAGAGGAGGAGGAGGAGGAGGAGGTGGGGTCGAGAGGGACGTCGTCGGACGGTTCGGGGGGAGGGAGAAGGGAAAGGTGACCGAAGAGGAGGCCGTCAGAGTCGCCGGGGGAAGAGGCGAAGCGTTGGAGTAGGGAGGAAAGGGTCGCTCCGGAGATGGATATCTTTTGGAGATCGGCGGCGGCCATGACGGCGCAGGCGATCGAGATCGCCGGCGGAGAAGGGGCTTTGGTCTTAGGTTTGTAACGTTTGTTTGATATATACTCAATACTTTCTTATTTAAACATAATAAACGGTTGCATATAAATGGAGTTATTTTTTTAAAAAATCCATTTGTGTTTTGATTTATCATACTTGTGTTTCTTTGCATAACAAGTCCAAAACTTAATTTCCGGTCCAAATTACCCATGGTCAAAATTGCCATGTCACCCATCCACCCTGGGCTCCCTCCTCTCCTCTCCTCTCTCTCTCCCGCCGGCCTCTCTCTCTCCCGCCGGTCCTCGAGGCCGCCTCCGTCCTCGTTGCCATCGTGGTCGTCCACGAGGCCGACCACTTCCTCGCCGCCACCCTGCAGGGCATCCACGTGAGCAAGTTCGCCGTGGGGTTCGGCCCCGTCCTCGCTCGCTTCTCGTCCGGTGGCGTCGAGTACTCCTTCCGGGCCTTTCCCCTCGACGGGTTCGTCGGCTTCCCCGACGACGACCCCGACAGCGATATCCCTCCCGACGACGCTGACCTCCTCCGTAACCGTCCTATCCCCGACCGGCTCCTCGTTGTCTCCGCCGGTCGGGAGCTAGTCCTCTCTCCTCGACCTCTCTCTCTCTCTCTCTCCTCGACCTCTCTCTCTCTCTATATATCCTTCCCCTCCACCCTTTCTTCTTCCCACCAAAGCCCAGACTATGCTCTACCTCTCCACTCCTCACCACCCTCCCCCCTTCTCTCTCCTCTACCCCAAGCCTTCCCTTCTCAAGCCCCTCCTCTACAAGCCTCACTCCCACGTCCATCTACCCTCCAACCTCTTCCCCCACCGCCGCCGCCGCCGCCGTCGCCGCCGTCGCCGCCATCTCTTCGTCCCTCATGCCGACCTCTACAGCGGCTTGGAGAGCGCCCAGTCAGTCCTCGAGGCTGCCTCCGTCCTCGCTGCCATCGTGGTCGTCCACGAGGCCGACCACTTCCTCGCCGCCACCCTGCAGGGCATCCACGTGAGCAAGTTCGCCGTGGGGTTCGGCCCCGTCGTGCGCTGGATCGGCGGGGAAGACTGGAGGCGGTGACAATGAGGGGGGAAAGGGTCGGATCAGTGGTACCCGCGACACGGAGATCACCGCAGCTTTCCATGTATGTTGGCCAGCTAGCTAGGCTGGGCCGGGAATCTCGATGTCTCGGGTGGATCGGACGGAGGAGAGCGACCGCGTCGTACTTGATCCGGATTTCCGGATCAGCCCCCCTCTTGACACAAGCGCCACACTTCTACTTGGGTTTGCTTTGATGATCTCCACGAGCTCGGAAACAGATGGCGCAGTTGCAAGGATGGCTTCGTCAAGGCCGAGGATGATGTCGTCGGGACGAAGGCCGTCGCGGACTTCGTCCCGGCGGCGGGGGAATTGGGTCGGACCTCGGGGACGCGGACACCAGGTAGGGGGAGCTGTACGGGGAGGCCGACGAACAGAACCTGAGCGAGGACGATGAGAAAGGCAAAGAGAGCATTGGCAGCGACCCCGGCGGAGACAACGAGGAGCCGGTCGGGGATAGGACGGTTACGGAGGAGGTCAGCGTCGTCGAGAGGGATATCGCTGTCGGGGTCGTCGTCGGGGAAGCCGACGAACCCGCCGAGGGGAAAGGCCCGGAAGGAGTACTCGACGCCACCGGACGAGAAGCGAGCGAGGACGGGGCCGAACCCCACGGCGAACTTGCTCACGTGGATGCCCTGCAGGGTGGCGGTGAGGAAGTGGTCGGCCTCGTGGACGACCACGATGGCAGCGAGGACGGAGGCGGCCTCGAGGACCGGCGGGAGAGAGAGGAGAGGAGAGGAGAGGAGAGGAGAGGAGGGAGCCCGAGGGCGGATGGGTGACGTTGCAATCGAGCTGAGTTGATCAGGGGTAATTTGGACCGGAAATTAAATTTTGGACTTGTTATGCAAAGAAACACAAGAATGACCCTTAACTGATAAATCAAAACACAAATGGATTTTTTTTAAAAATAACTCTCTGGGAAACAACAGAGAAATTGGATGTTATTATTATTGAAATTAAGATGGAATTTTTAGGAGTCGGAGATTGTGTACTGTTTTAGGAGGTGTGTGAAAGGATTGTCAAAAATTATTATGTTGGCATGCAACTTGGGAGGTCAGAGAATGGATTTATTTCAATAGATTGCTTTGCTTGGTGTCTGGGATATGCCATTCTTATACCCTTTTTATTTATTTAGTGTGGTAAAACTGTGATTTTTATGCTGGCTTATCAACAAATGGAATATATAATAAGAATTGCTGAGACATTATATTCGTCTTCGTTAGGAACAATAATTATTTTATGTGCTATTAAAAAGCCAATTATGTATAAATATAAGTATAACTAGAGACAAGTTATTGGCTTATTGCTTGTTAAAGTATTATCAAATCTTTCACCAAAGATTTTAGTATATTTTAAAGTATCAACAAGTAATATTATATATATATTTAGCCATTGTGAAATTTATTTGAAAACTTCAAACCTGAAATGGTTTACTTGATCAAAGAAGTTCAGCTTCAATCTTTGAAAATTTGAAGGAAGAGTACATGAACAGTATCCAAAAATTGTGGAAACATACTTCTTGAAAGAGTGACACACAATAATATCATAAGATTAAGATTCAGAAACAGAACATACACCAAATTTCATTCTTAATTTTTCATGTGTTATGACAGACCCTGACAATTGGACAATGTCACCTTTTCTATTGTAAGCTTTGGAGAAGGAGATAATGGCATATATATCTTGAAGCCAGAAGCTTTATTGATGCACATTCTCATCCTATGTTCTTGGAATAAGAGTTATAACTTCAGAAATGAGACCTCTTGTTTCAGCAGTAGTGATCCTGCTTTTGCTTCTACTATCAGTCATCTCAGTTCAAGGTATACAAAACCCTTCAATCATTCTCATGTCTACTCTATTGCGAAGCTTTCTTGTTTTATATAGTTGCATGGTTAAGTAAAACTTTGAATTTGATCTTCAAATTCTTGTTTCTCTTCTCCTTCTTCTTCAGGGATCAGATTGGAAGAAGAGTTCTCACAGGTCCTCCGTGGAAAAATGCTTTTAATACTGTTTTTTTCCGGCGTCAGAAGGGAGTTTTTTACGTTTTAAATCCATTTTATTTTCGAATTTACAAAACAAGTCTATTCTTGTCTTTGTTTACATAATAAGCCCAAAATTATTTTTTAAAACAAAAATGTCCTTCTCTCGAACCAGCGTTTCCTTTCCTTTAAGCTGGCGTTTCTTTGGATCTTCGACGCGCCGCCAGGCTCGCCACGCTCATTCTCCGTGAGGGAGAAGGAGATAGCCACTCCCGAGCTCGACCGTCATGCAAAGCTCCCACCTTTAGAGGTCTCGAATGGCGACGGGTTCTCGACGAGGGAGAAGGAGATGGCCACTTCCGAGCTCGACCACCGTGCAAAGCTCCCACTTTTAGAGGTCTCGAATGGCGATGGGTTCTCCACGAGGGAGAAGGAGATAGCCAGTCCCGAGCTCGACCACCACGCAAAGCTCCCACCTTTAGTGGCTTCCGATGGCGATGGGTTCTCTCGAACCAACTACTCCACTCCGGAGCTCGAATCCGTTGGAAAGATCAAGTCATTGCAGCCAACTGGGAGGAAAAGGCTGTCTACGAGCAATCCCCACCTTGATCTCTTGCAACCCAATTCCCCGTCGAAGCTTTACTCCACGAGAGCTCAAGAGTTCTTCGAGGGTTCCTCCTGTAATCCTCGTTTCTTCATGACTTGGATCTCCTCGTCGGAAGCTTTAGGTCCCAGGGAGCTGTTCTCGGTGGAGAGCGTGTTCAAAACCCATCAAAATGCTTGCTTGCTGATGGTCTCCGATGCGATGGACTCTCCTGCCGGAAACCTTCTCCTAAAACCCTTGACGGAGAGAGGCTACAGAGTGGTCGCACTGTCGCCGGACTTCCAACATCTCTTCAAGAACACGCGCGGTGGATCACTGGTTCGAAGATCTCGTCGAAGGACGCATTGAACCCAGAAAAGTCTCGATACTCATAACATTTTTCTTATTATTTTACTCTAAGTGGGTGGCCAAAGTGGGGTTGTTGGCTTTGGCTTTTGAGAGAGGATTTCCAATGGAGAAGAACCTTCCTCTGGGATCTCAAAAGCGAAGCACCGGCACCACCATCTACGGGAGTATAAGTAACGAGGAGGTTAGCATCAAGAGCAGTAGTATACGTGGTAAGAGAGAGGATTGGAATTGGAGTTTGTTGATGAGGAGTAGGAGGTGCTTATAGAGTAGCAGTAGTATTCCATGGCGAAGCTAAATTAATGTGCTCGGGAGTGGCTATCTCCTTCTCCCTCGCCGAGAACCCGTCGCCATTCGAGACCTCTAAAGGTGGGAACTTTGCATGGCGGTCGAGCTCGGGAGTGGCTATCTCCTTCTCCCTCACGGGGAACAAGCACGGCCAGCCTGGCGGCGCGTCGAAGATCCAAAGAACCGCTGGCTTAAAGGAAAGGAACGCTGGTTCGAGAGAAGGGCACTTTTGTCTTAAAAAATAAATTTGGACTTATTATGTAAACAAAGACGAGAATAGACTTGTTTTGTAAATTCGAAAATAAAATAGATTTAAAACGTAAAAAACTCCATATAAATGTAAGGGTTACTCTTCTATTTTTCATGACGTGGCGTATGAGAAATATTCTATCTCGTAAACTAACATTTATGATGTAGTATATGAGTTAAAATGTAGCATAGGAGTCGTCCTCTAACTCATATATGTCGATCGTATGCGTGACATAAATAGATCCATATGACACGGGACTCACCTAATACACCTAGGGGTGTGCAACGGCTTGGGTGACAGGTAAATGGGTGATTTTGCACACCCTTGTGACCCGCCCATTAACCTGTTATTTTTTAACAGGTAAACAGATAAACGGGTTAACAGGTAAATGGGTAAACAGGTACAGGTTAACCCGTTTAACCTGCTATTTTTTCAGAATTATAGGATGATTTCTCAACCTTATTCAGATCTCTAATTAGCCACCTTCCAAACAAAAAAGCTAAATCACACTCTTTGCTTGAGTACAACATAAGAAGGCAGTAGTATTGACATTTCAGGACTGAAAATAATTTCAGCATATATATCACGAAATATATATATTTTTTAATTTTAACAGGTAAACGGGTTAACCCGTTAATAAAAAACTGAATACCCATTACCCAACCCGTTTTTCACCATAATGGGTCAGGTTCGACCCGACCTGTTTTTTACCATCTCATGACCCGCCCGTTAAGGCTCGGGTCGGTGTTTTGACCGGGTCGAAACGGGTTACCCGACCCGTTGCACACCCCTAAATACACCTATATCCTCATGGTGCACACATGACGGAAGCGGAGAGAGAGAGAGGGGTAGTGGCGGGGGTGATTCCTATGCCAGGTGGCACGAGCTTCACCGAGGGTACTTTAGGTAACTTTGAATCAGGCGAATGAGCTGAACAAGAAATCAATGGAATAAGCTGAATATGGTGATTCTATGGATTTTGGTTATGTTATTTAGCTGCTCTGTATGCAATGAGTTTAATCTGTTGATTTTGACGTTTGGTTTGTCTAGTATGAATGCGTCGAATTTGCTCAACATGTGAATTTTGATGGTATGTTAAAAATAAATATTTAAATTTAATTCAAATTAAGAATTTTTTAAATAATAATGACAATACCCGCTGGACATAAATAATCATCAACTTATACATGCCTCATGTGTTGGTCCTTATACCTTAACTAAAGTACTATAAACTAAAAAAAACTCCAAAATGATATAAATATTGTAGGCGTTCCTCCAAGCTTTCGGTTGTTTGATGACCTTACAATTTAATCCAAGTAACAAATAATAGCAATAGATTCTCTGCAGGTTTACAACTCAAACTACTTATAATAGGCCTTCGATTCGTCCAAAAATAGCCTTCAACGACTTGTTGTAATTTCCCAATGGCTCTACTTTTGACTCTGTGTATACTGGCGGTGGATCGACCGCCGCTTCAGCCGTTTAGTTCAAAATGCAACCTTCATTGTTCATAGTCGATCCACGCATCCACTGTCACATTAACCGTTAGCCAAACACACCCTAAAAATATAAGTCACGATCGATCCATGCATTCTCCTCAATTCACTCACGATCGATCCATGCATCGACCGTACGTCTATGTCAAGATAACATTACTCCACAGTCGATGCGACTGTCGACCATCAATGCATTCCAAATCAGATGAGAACGCCGTGATTCATCAAAATAGGAATGTGATGGAGGTTAGATTCCGGATGTTCCAAATAGCATTGCGAGCCAAACGCTTGAATTTGAATCCGGAATCCGCCATTTCTCCCATGCATCCACCTCATTCGCCCCACCCCTGTGGCATCCAAACATGCCCCTAGTGTATATATACTTGTCGGGACGTGCCCTTTTTTATAGAAATTTTTTTAAAAAAAAGCCGGTTAAGGTTTTTTAAAATATGTTTTTGTTTTTTTTTTTGTGAAGAGACCCATATTTGTGAAGGAATATCTATTTATGAAAGACACTTATTCGCAAGATATTTTTCTTATATGAAGAAATGCGACACCTATTCACAAAAACATCTATCATCTAGCTATCGAGAATAAAAAAATGCAGGCGCGCATCCTTCCCAATATCGAAATTTGACGATAATAAAAGGGGAGCGAAAGCAAAGCTTCACTAAAATATCAGCTAAAGTAAAAGCTCCAAAAACCTGAAACACCGAAGTAGAACATATTTTCCTAAAATGAGAATTTTCTATTGAATAAATACGAAGAAAACATTACAAATTGACTCATGAACAGAAGAAGAATCCCTCCACGGCTCCACGAAGAATGAATCCAAAACCATGAAATCAATACAAAAGCATAGACCTACACAGCATGCATGCAAACTAGAGAAAGCAAAGACTCCAATGGTAAATAGAATTTGACCACTTAGAAGACCTATATATACGCTAGCATTCCGGTAGATCGGCCGGAGGAGGCTCTAAAGTCTGCAGCTCTCCGACGCCATCCTCCACCAAGAACGCCGTCGCCAAGCCCCATGTAATATGGACATCCAGGTGGCAATGCATCAGCCAGACCCCTGGGTTGTCCGCCACGAACCGGATCACCGCCCACCCGTTCACCGGCACTCCAACGGTGTTCCTCTGAGGCGGGTCGACGAGATTAAACGAGGCGGTGTCCCTGGCGGCGTTGAAGTTGCCGAACCCCGTCGCCAGAATGTAGAAGTCGTAGCCGTGGAGGTGGATCGGATGCTCCTCGGCGGCGAAGATGTTGGTGCCTTGAAGGACTACCTGAACAACAGAGCCGTACTTTAATCTATACACTTTAGTGGCGGCCACCGGCTGCCAGAGCGCGCGGCTGATGTTGGCGGCGGTGTAGTCGAATTGCTTTGGCGGCGCCGCCGGGAAGTCGGAGGTGAACACCCCTTGGACGCCGAAGCGGTGGGCCTGCAAGATTGAGTAGGTCCGTGGCAGGACGAAGGAGAAGTTGTTCATGCTGGCGGCGAACCGGGTGTTGTTCGGGCCGCCGCAGGATTGGCCCGGAGGGCAGTTGAAGAGGCCGAGGCCGACAGTGAAGAAGAGGTTCTCGTCCACGGGGCCAGGGAGCTTGACGGCGGCCGGGCTCTTCATGCTGGAGGCGAAGGCAGTGGCGGTGGCGGTGTCGTTGAAGGCCGGGAGGGTAGGGAGGGCAGGTGTCGGCTTTGTCGTCGGGCAGCCGGCCGTCGCGTACTCGAGGACGGCGGTGGTGGTGGTGTTGTCGAAGGGCACGCCCTGCGCGCTGGCGTAGGCTCGCGCGGCGATGTAGTAGCGCGACGTGGGCTGGTTTGTGGTGACGAGCACGTCGGTGGTCTGGCCGGGGCCGAGCAGGAGCACGGACGTCGTGAAGGGCTTCATGTAGGAGGCGTCGGCGCCGACTACAGTCATGGAGTGGCCGGCAATGCTGACGAAGAGCTCGGTATTGAGGGCAGCGTTGATGAAGCGGAGGAGGTTGGCCTCGCCGGCGGCCACTGGAATTATTGTCGTAGCTGCAAGTTTACATAAATATTTCTTTCAATCAATCAATTTTTTTTTATGAGATCTTTGATGTGATAAATAGGAAGCTAAGATGGAGATGAGTCGGACCATTCTTCGAGCAGTTGTAAAGGTCACCAGGCTGCCCGTTGATGGTGATGGCATTGGAGACGTTTGGCGCAGCACCAGTCTGTGTTGCCTGGTTGATCACATCTATTGGATTTGCTTCCCACCACTCTCCTACAGAGTCCAATGTTACACCACTAAAATTAGCCATTATAAGGATTACTAATATATTCTCATATCTTTGTGAGACATTAATCTTATCAACTTCACAGAAAGATAAAGATAAATTGATCATGAGTCCCTAGACAAAATATAGATGCACGCTGACGCTGCAGCACACTTAACTAATTAAAGTGCCCTGCTTACGAGATGGAAATCTGAGCCAGCAGATGTACGGAGGAAGGGGGTGATCACTCATCAACTACCTGGCCTACCTTACCTTGCATGCACGCTGACCCTACCAGTGTTCCCCCAAAGAAGGCCACCATGCCTGCCATGTTCTGTGTTTCTCACGACCAGAGAGAGTACAGAGGGAGGGAGTACTGGAGAATGTGGTTTCCACTTACCAAGGAGGACGGGGAACTCTCTGTCAGGTTTGGCGAATGGATAGGAGGTGCCATTCTTGGGGCGGATGACGAGTGCTCCATACACGGTGGCTCTTAGCCATGAGCTGTGTGCATGCCACCATAGCGTTCCCTCCTGCCCCTGGATCGTGAACCGGTACGTGTAGCTCCCGCCGGGCCTGATCGGGCACTGCGTCACAAACTCCGGCCCGTCCGCCCATCCCGTCCTTATCTGTCGAACGCCATGCCTAACAACGCACGTACGCAAACCACAAGCATTTCAATTAACGGACCTATACGATGCCAACAGTACTGTAGTCCAGACTTAATAAAAGTGCATGCTAACGTACCAGTGAATGGTGACATTGTATCTGGCTCGGTTGACGACATTGACGACGAGGGTGTCGCCATTCATGACCTCCAACGTCGGCCCCGGCAGCTGCCCGTTCATAGTTATCACATTCTGAGTAGTGCACAGCCTCTTCACTGGCGTCTCTTGGACCTGTTTCAATCCAAATAATGCATGTTACACACCATTATCAATTTCTGCGCGCTATGAAGAAGAAAGAAGAAGATCGATGATATAAAATCTAGGAAAGAAGACGCACAACGAAGTCGTGATATTGGACTTCAGCATTGGCAAGAGTACTGAAGCAGAGAGAGAGAGCCAAAATGAAACAGAGGAACCAGCTGCATGTGTGGGTCTCCATTTCTTTGAGCAGGTTGAGTCCTTCTGTTTGGAACCTTTCAAGTGGTAATGGAATAGGAAAGAAGAGGATCCTCCTATAAATAGAGACTGGAAGAGGTGGCTCTGGAGTAGGCGGATTAGGTTTTGATTTATAGACCTGAAGAAGCTTTGTAGGAATATAGATAGGGAGAAGTCAAGCTTCTATGGGCTCATTGTTCAACCCTGTAGGAGTTGTTGCACCAAATGGCCTATCACACAACTGCACTGCCTTCGTTTACAAGGCTCTTCATAAAATGGGCATCTTATAAGAACACCGCCATCATTATGGCCTTTACCTTTCGCTTCTCTAATGATTTGGGTCTCTTTAATACCTTGTATTTATAACTAAACACGCACTAATTTTTGCATGACTTATTCAAACATCTAGCTAATGGTCATGGCAGTCATGGAAAGAGACGAACACTTTGCCTTTTGACAATTACACCACATGCAAGCACAATAGTCAAAGGCCATCTTTGTTCATGCTAATTAATTAGTTAAACAACATAGCCATCTTTTCCATGCATGCTTATTTGGTTGGTCATGGTTGTTAGTATGATCTGACCTTTAACAAAGGCATGCACAAAAGGAAGGGATTCTTTAAGTCTAAGTTTATAGGTCTCATTCACACCTCTTTCTTGGCCTCCTGCTTTGTAAGAAAGAAGCCCGGAGGTGGACCACAGCTCATCTATTTCTAGTGATCTTAATTCATCTGGTTTCTTAATTAGTTCAGTTATATACATGAAAACTCTCTCTATTTCTTTCTTTCTTTTTCCTCATGATTGAACACATTAATTAGCACCTGATCTATGACTTCTTGGCACTAAAGGAGGCTGAATTAGGTAGCATGTTTGGCTAATTCAAAAATCAATTCCATCTAGTAGAGATCTCTAATTTTTAGCTCGCATCTTTTGCATCTGAAATAATTGATATTGGATTATTGGATAGATTCCAACCTAGTTGCTATAGTGATCTATGAGATTCTTTATGCTTAGATGGCCCTTGATTCAAGGAAAAAAGGGGTACTGTGCCATGTTAAAATTAAGATGTTGCAAGGCATATTAATGAAGAGTTTCTTGACTTTGAAGATTCATGAATCAAAAGTGGAGATCTTGTTGGTAAGACAGGACTAGCATCGGATGAACACAGATCTTTGCCGATCTGCGATTAGATTTGGCACTTCAATTAGAAACAGTGGCTAAATGCTCCCCAACTGATGCTTCATAGCCTTAGTTCCACCCCTTTCTTACCTTAGAAATGCAGCACCACTCTACCAACAGGCAATAAGAGACTCACCAGCTGAAAAACTTAGGCCATGTTGAGGAGTTTCCATGGTGTTTGAATGCATTTTAATTAATTAATTCACCCCCTCCTATCAGCCTAATTAAGCTTTTTTTTATTCTATCAGAACACTCCTCACATTCAAAAGTCATGTATTTTTTATTTATTTATGTTTTTGGTCTGAGCCAAATGAGACGACAAGGTTGTTAAGAACAATGTCACTGTCTTGTAGATGAAGTTAAACCATGATAGAGTCATGTTATTTAATAATCATCCATGGAATAAGGATCCATGTTACAAGAAAAAGAATAGAACTTTTGATAAATATCACTGTCTTTTCTAAAAGGCAAATAATATATAATCCACAGCTTCATCTCTTTTTCTCTGTAAAGTAAATGACATCAGTGATAGCAAAAGATGTTATAATATCATCAGATGTGGAGAAAAATGGGAACAAGAGAAATGATGACTTCTTCAATGGAACATGAGATTTAAAACTTTTTGGTCAATATATAAAAAAAAAAGAACAATTCTTCGAGCCAATAATTAAAGCTTTTTGGTCCCTTGATATTTAAAGATAAGGTTGCGATTCTGGCGAACATGCAATCATCAAGATTAAAGACAGCTTTGGTTTGTAGTTGATTACACCATTAAAATAAGGGATTCAGTAAAACATGTAATTAAGCTTTTCAAACAAAGATTTCTAAATATCTTATTAGACTATAATATGAATACATAAACTAGCTCTTCCTATTAGCTTAAGCTTCTGAGATAATCGCTGAAGTTATCATGGATCGATCACATATGAGGGATGTACTAACACACACATATATAGTATCCTATTTGTTTAAGTTTTTAGGAGAACCGATGAACTTATCATATCTAAGCTAATAATATTAACATGATAAAGAAGCATAGAAGGTTGCTGCAGAAGCATATGTATATAGAATATGCTGAAGTTTCAAGAACATTTATCTGAAGGGCCTGTACCTGTGCCAATTTTAAATTTGGCCACAGATCCTCCTAATTAACTACCCAATCTACCATGGAATCTAAATGTGGCTATTTCCAATCCATATATATTAGCTGAGCTGTATTGAGGAGAGTTTCTTATTGTAGGTGAACTATCGATCATATATATGAAGACATCATCCACAACCTATAAGACACCAAATACATTCTTTTCCTCCTTCCAACCAGATCTAAGCAGAAAATATATTCTTGTCGGTCCCTTTAGATTTAATAGGCTAGTGCCATTGTAGTTGGACATTAGAATACTTAATTAGTGCTTACATAGTAATTTCTTAGGTCATCTTGCTAGATTTGGAAAAGTCTAGTTGTTTACACACCCTCATCTTATTAGTCACCGTCATCTTTCAGATTATACCAGCCACTAAAATATTCAAAACTTTATCCTTAGTTAATGTTCTATAAATGTTGTCTTTTAAGTCTCCATTTACAATTTGAGGAAGGCTTCCGATCTGCTTGGTTTTTTTTTTTTTGCTGCAATTGAGTTTGAAGGCTAGGTGTTACAATTCTTGATTTAATCTTACACCACGGCCCCAACACCAGCAGCCTGTCTTGCCCGTCGGGCGAGATTATCCGCCACCGTGTTTTCATTCGGATCTGCTTGGTTTGACTGTTCATGAAAACAGAAAACAGTGTCCAAAATACATTTGACAAATTTTCTTGGAATGGGAGTTCCGTTTTCTGTGAAATGTGAAAATGCTAAATTTACGATTTCACTTTCGCTTCAAAAATTGCAAACAGAAATTGTAAACGAAAGATTAAAATAGAACTTAAAACTAGAGAATGAAGTTATGAAAACATGAAAATGTTTTCCAAATTCAACGAGGCCTTCTTGTTTCCAAATTGGCTCTTCTGAAGCCCAATGGCTAATTGGTTCCTTTTTTTTTTGGATAAGTTGAGGCCAATGGTTATTTCGTTCATAGATCTTTTTCCTTTATAATATTGTGTTGGCCATCTTATTGAAGGCGCTAAAGCAGCGTACTATGAGAAAAGAGCAAGTTGAAGAAGTTTTTTTTTTTGTGCCAAATTGAGCCAAAAGGCTAGGGTTACAACTCCAACTACATACTCCACTGGCCTGCGATCCCCACACCGGCAGGCCCAAGTCTTGTCTATCGTGCGAGATCATCCGGCACCGTATTTGCCTCTCGAGGTACAAACATAAAAATCACTCCCCCATAATGACAGCTAAACTCCATATACGACCCTTAGGAAAATGAAATATATATATATATACCTTGGGAAACAAAAAATTAAAGAATTAAACAAACTTTTAGTATTATTTTACAAACACGATAGCATCATTATTATATGCTAACTTGTCGAACTCATCAAAAAAATGAAAGAATTGGTAGTACTCTATGCTGAACACTCATCTATCAGACTACTCGGTGCTTACTTCTAGAATGCTACTACTCCATGCTTGTGGATGCCCCGGCGTCGCCACCACCTTCCTCCAGGGATCCTGGGGCACCAGCCAGCTCCGGCTTGATCTCCTCCAACTGCTGCAAGACTTGCTGGACCTCCGGCCGGGCTGCCGGCGAGGGATCTACGCAATGTAGGGCCAACTTCAAGGTGTTGAGCAGCTCGTCCCCTGCAATTCCGGTCGCGTCCTTCATCAACTCCAGGTCGAACACCTCGTTTGTCCACTCTTCCTTCACGATCGACGCCACCCACTCCGGCAACTCCATGCCATTCATTGCCTCTCCGGGCGCTTTCCCTGTCAAAAGCTCCAGCATGACCACACCGAGGCTATACATGTCAGTCTTTGTGTTGGCCTTCTTCGCCTTTGAGAGCTCCGGCGCGCGGTAGCCCAGTGAACTGGCTGTTGCGACCACGTTGGAGCTTGCGGCTGCTGTCACCAAGCGAGAAAGGCCGTAATCGGATAATTTAGCACTGGTGTTCTCATCAAGCAGAATATTGGCACTTGTTAGGTTGCCATGGATTGTGTTCAACTCGTTGTGTAGGTGGCGGAGGCCTCTTGCCGTGCCCATGGCTATGCTCATCCTCGTTGGCCAGTCGATGGGGCTGTCCGGTCCACGGGCTGTAGTCAGTCAGAATTCTCCTCAGAGTCAGATATAATCATACAATTCATCTGAGAAATACTACATATAAGCTACATTTGGCTTCGGATGTACACTCAGGAATTGAAACCTCTTATTGAATGAATGAAATCAGAAACTTAGTGTAGTTAGATTGCTGACCATGTAGGAATGCAGCAAGGCTTCCCTTGGGCATGTAATCAAAGACTAGTAGCTTCTCTCCCTTAGGTCCCAAGTAGTAAGCTCGAAGCGCCAACAAGTTTGGATGGCGAATCTTTCCAAGTGCATTAACCTCTGTTTCGAATTCCTTCAGGCTCTTCGTTATCTTCTCCCTCAATCTCTTCACTGCAACCTGACTGCCTTCCTCCAGCGTCGCCTTGTACACGGTCCCATAACTGCTCTTCCCCATGATCTCTGCCGTCGCACACAAAAGATCGTCGGCTGTGAACACCATCGGCCCGTCGAAGTGGACCAGCTTGCCTCCGACCTCCCCGCCGGACTCTACTTCAGTTGCGCCTGCAGTTCCAGGCTTTTCAGCCCTCGTGGTGTCGGCCCCTGAAGCTTTCGCCTTTTTGCTCAAAAAGTTCCTTTTCCTGATCACACAGCACAGCAGAACACAGCAAAGTAAAAGAAGCACTGCCAGGATTGCTCCTGCAGCAATGAGAATTATATCTCTAGTAGCCAGTTTCCAGTGAGTTTTCGAAAGAGTTGGAGAAGGGGGAGAAGGGGGAGAAGGGGGAGACGCGCACTGGACTGAAGCGCTATAACCACAGAGTTCAATGTTGCCTACAAAGGAGCTGGAATTAAACTTCTCGGAGAGAAGTTGAGGCACTGGCCCTGATAGGTTGTTGTTGGACACATTGAAAGATTGAAGCCTATTCAGGTGGGACAACGATTCCGGAATTTCTCCGGTGAGCTGGTTATCGGATGCATCGAACAACGAGAGGTTACTAATGTTCCCCAATGTTGCTGGGATGTCACCATGGAAATGGTTGCTCTTCAATGAGAAGAAGGTAAGGTTTTTAAGCCCATCAATAGCTTCTGGTATCTGGCCGTCGATCTGGTTCCTCTCAAGGTTTAGTGTAGCCAATGAGGAAAGGTTGCAGAGAGGTATGGGAAAACCACCTCCAATGGAGTTGCCGGAAAAATCTAATCTTTGAAGTTTTGAAAGCTTCCCGATTCCTTCGGGAATGCTTCCATTCAATCTATTGCCACTAAGGGAGAGCTCTTCGAGCATTGGTAATCTACTGAGAGAGATGGGTACATTGCCGGAGAAAGAGTTCTGATCGAGAGATAATGATCGAAGCTGATAGACTTCATTGTCTCCTGCTCCACCCCAGGTATCTGGGATGGAACCAGAGAGCCTATTGTTCTGAAGTGAGAGAAATGTGAGCGAAGACAAGCCAGCGATGCCGACGGGGATTTCACCGGAGAGATTGTTATAGCTAAGATTGAGCCTATAGAGTCTAGAAGAGTTTGATATATGAGAAGGGATACTACCTGTGAGGCCATTGTTGCTAAGATCAATGCTCTGAAGCATAAGGCACTTACCAATGGATGGAGGGATCGTACCGGAGAAGCGGTTGTTGAAGAGATAAAGGCCTCTGAGGTTGGCGAGGAAGCCAATGGCCGGAGGGATTTGGCCGCCGATGGCATTGTCATGGAGACTCAGCTTTCGCAAGGCGGCTAGCTGGCCAACCTTCTCGGAAATCTGTCCGCCTAATGACTTCCACGGGAGCTGGATGGCGACTACTTGGCCGCGGACGCACTTGATCCCCACCCAACCACCAGAGCAAGCTCCAAGCCCGGTGCCATTCCAGCTCCTGAGGATCCCTCTAGGATCAACCAGAGCATTCTTGAATGCCTGGAGGCCTTGGAGATCGGCTTGGGTGATCACATCGCTGCCATCCGAAGGGTGGCCTGATACTGAACTCACTGTGATCAGCGTAGAAAACAAGAACTGAAGGAATAAAAACCGAAATCCAAAATGCCAAAAAGGGTCCTTTCTGGAGCCGTGATTCTTCCTGTTTGCCTTCCTCTCAGTCAAAAGATGGAACTTTTTGGCCCATTGTTGGATAGAGAACTGATGGAATTCATCCATGTCAATGTAGAGAGGTACTAAGAAAAACAAGTGTGGGAGATTGATGGGTATCTAGATAGACTAGATGGAATGTGATCAGATGAGTCTAGAGAGAGATGGAGAGAATCTTGTGAGGGGGAGGAGGAGGGATGGATTGGTTTGAGAGGGACTCTATTTTAGCTGGGATTTTTAACGGCTAGTTTTCACAAGGGGCACTCTCTGAGCAGAGAAGCGTGGGAAGCTGGGAGTATGCGGAACAAATAGAAGCGGCCGGTCATCTCTGACCAGCGAAGGCGCGTTCCCACCCCCCTCTAACGGCTATATCTGTTTGAGAGGTCCCGCATTAATAGCCAACGGCTGGGATTGCTCCAATATGGTGGGTTTCAATAGCGTATCCGTTGATAACAAATGGTATCACATCGTATCCCCATTAGATTTCTTAATGGAGGGGGATCTTTTGGGTTTTGTTCTTTCAATCCCCGATGAATGATGCTGTAGTTATGATTGATATAAAAGCTGTATATAAATTCCCACGTTTCTTCTCGGATATGGTGATGATGTCAGAGACGAAGGGCTGGCAATATAAATTGGAGTTCAAAGGAATCCTTTCGTACAACCATGTGTAATATAGCCGTGGACGCGATGGATTTGGAATGCTCAGGATACCTACCTAATACAAGAGTGTAAACGGATGTATGAATGATGTCACTATACTCTTTTAAAGACTGGTTGCTGCAAAGCCACATGAAATTTCAGTACGGCCCATGGTGACTTTGAAAAGTGGGAGCCAAGGCGGTAAAGGCTACAACCGAGTCCGATGCTAATGGGTGATGAGTTGTGCGCGCCAATCACCAATGCTTCTGGATCACACACACTTCAGCAGTTTCCCACAGGAACACAATTTTTGTTTAAAACGGAAATATTAGTGAGCCCTTGTTTAAGCTCAATTTATTCAGACGAATTGATGAGTTAACGTCATATCAAAACCCCTTCCAACTCAGAATTCTGACAACATGAAACCTGGATTTCCAATAAAACCGCAGGCCTACAAAAATAGAGACCAAGACAGAGAGCAATGTGCCAATGTCCAAAGATTTTGCCATGAAAAGGACGCACTATAATCCCATAAAAAAATACCAACTTAGTACTGGATTGCCGCAAGAAACTTGCAAAAATCCTTTCCTTTAGTAACGGACCTGCAGCTTGTACAGGACCTAATAGCTTTAGACGCCAGAAAGAATTCAAGCAGCTTTTTATTTGCCTGGCAAAGTAGCCTTATTGTTTCATTGGCTAAAAAGCTATAAAATCCCTTATAAAAGCCTAAAAGCAGCTCGTAGTAGCAAGGAATCTACAAGAGACACAGGGAATAATTTAAATCAAAGTACTATATGACTCCTTCCTCGACTCCTCCACAGATTTCATCTCACTTCATGAAATTTCACCAAATCTCCCAATTACTAACCCAGTTAAACTTCTTGTCATTTGAAGAAACAAATTTTGTCAATCACGGACATTCATTGATGTTTCTAATTCCCCACTCGGTGGATCGGCGGCTAAATGGACCTTTTCTTTAGAGAAGCCAATATGATCTCCTTGGCCAATATGCCACGAAAACAGTGGGAAGAAGCATGGCAGGTTATTTATGCTCAAAGCTAGAAAGGTAATCTCTTCTCAAATTCCATTGAGTAGAACACCCTTGAAACTAATTAAATAGAGATGTCCTTAACCTCCCCACTTTTTTAGTGACATCAACAACTCCCTTGGGGTCAGCTGAGAGAGAAAAAAGAGGAGAAACTTTATAGAAAGAAATTGTCCACAAAAACAAATCATCCCTACAGATAAAAGCTGTAAACATATGCACTATAAATCATCATGAAGGTTATCAATTGCTTTTTCCACAACTTTCATCTATGTCATGTCCCCCCCTTCCACAATCTTTTGTTCTTTTGCTGGGAAACAACAAAACTTGCATCTTTGGTTCTCTGTTTGACTCCTAAGACCTTCAATTGTTCTTTGGATCTCCCTTAGATACCATCATTTCAAATTTCTCAAAGCAAGCAAAATTATCACTATAAGATACATCAGGACTACCATATATCTACTACAAATACCAATTTATATGCGACTACTTTCTTAACAGCTAAAACTAACATGACGATCCAGTAGAAAGAAGAACAACATTTTTCCTTCACATTGATTTCACTACTATCAGGGGCATATTCAACTACAAGATCTCAAATACCTGGTCTATAGTTAAGATAATCGCTCATAAATATCATCCAAATTTATCCCAAGTTCCTTGCCGTACAAATAGGATGAGAATGAACACAACGGGAAAACACAAAAGCATTAGCTTTCTCTCTCAAATATGTGAAGGAAAGAGGTAGCCTATGTCATCGATAAATTCTACCCTTGTAATCAGCGTCTTGAACTACACCATGATCTGCTAAAAATTGCTTTCCATGCATAGAACTGGAATTCTAAACATCTTTCTTTACCATTGATACTGGTCACCCAATCTACTACCAACAGAACAAAAGCATCTTAAAGATTTTTACATCATACTCACAACAACAATCAACAAGCTATGTTCAGACATATAATCCTTGACAGATCCCACTCTGTCGCAATGAATTAAATTCTCCCGATTACTTCTTCCGTTGGCTGTGCTACTCATCTTGCCACCATTGACTACAAACTCATGCAAGACGGAAAGCAAAAAATAAACAGTTCAATCTAAACGCTTTTTCATAACATAAAAGACAATTTCTAGCACTTTTCAAGCATTTGCCAGCAAATAGTGGTTACTAAAATAATTAGAATTCAAGCTAGCTTCTATACTGTTAGCTGGAAGGTTAGCAATAAGGTCACTAGCATTAGCTCTGTTCTAGGGCCATCAGAATTTCAGATACCTGAATAATTGGTTATCAACAGAAGATCACCCTCAAACTTCAGGCACAATGCTATATCTATGTCCAAAGCATAGAGGGCATCTCATAGAAAAGAGGAGAGGAGACAGGAACATCCCACAAAGAAAAATCAAAGATTCTTCTCAAATCTTTTTCAACACAATATCAGAGGCAATTCATACCCAAAAGGTAACAATCTATAGATTTAAAAGGAATCAAGAAATTGAGAGAAAAGCTTCAGCAAATTTTTAGACATCAACATCATCTATGAGTTTTTCACAATCCAAAGTCCCATCTGTTCTGTATGTAGTATTTGACGGATATGTAACTAAAAGAATCCTACCTCCTCGGGTCTCTTCCACTTCCTAAGCGGAGTCGGCGCGATCACAAGATCCGCGTCGTCCTCAAACGCGGACAGCAACGGCGGGTCCGGTGGAGGATGGTGCGCCCCCGAGGAAGGACAGGAACCCGGTTGCAGCGCCGCCAGGTTCCTGGTCGTCGAGGAACAAGTCCTCGGGCACGCGGAACGCACCATGGGCGCAAATAACAGCACCGCCGATCATCATCGCGGAGATGAGCAGCGATCCGACGTTGGTGAGGAAGACGACAACGATCGTGAGGAGGATGAGCCCTCCGAGGGCCTCGCGGTCAGAGACGGTTCGGCCGAGGATGACAAGCGGGGGATCGGAAGGGCGGAAGAGATACAGGAAGCACCAGGCAGCAAGGAGGGAGAGCAGGAGGAGGAGGGAGATGGGCTGTGAGAGGAGGGAGGCAGCAAGAATTCCTGCGAGGACGGCGGCATAGTTGGCACGGAAGTAAGAGAGATTCTTGCGGAGGCGAGAGGTGGCATCGGATAAGGAATCCGGGCGGGTGAGGGCGGAGCGGTCGAGGACCTCGGCCCAGGGGCGGCCGTGGGCGAGGGAGCGCTGCACGGTTTCGGTGACGCGCGAGAGGAGTTGACGCGCCGCAGCCGCAGGGGGGACGGAGGAGGGGTTGGCGGCGGCGGCCTGCGCGGTGGTGATGGGGATCACGGGAGGGGAGGCCGAGGATGCCATCGCCGAGAAGAGGAGAGGAGAGGATGGGCTTGGATTTAGATCTCGGAGTTAAAATAGTGGGAGAGGGTTTCTGGATCTGAGAGGTTTGAGGGACGAATGCTTAGTTAGGAAGGAACGATGGAAGGTGTAGAGAAGAGACGTTACGCTGCTTCGAGGGGTTTTGATACACTACTAAAAGTTGTAATCGTGATCCAGCGCTTCCAGATTGAATCAGGATAGTATATAATATTCGTAAGAGTGAACGAATCCGTCTTACGAATCCGCGTGACCCTTATATCAGAATCGTGGGCTGCCAGGCATTACATTCGCGGTTTTGGGCCGTGGGCTTAACGTATTCGGATCATAAGATCTACACACAAAGATGCCATCTTTGTCCTATGAGATTGTACATTACAGTCTTATTATTTTAGACATGCCATTACCCTCTTGACAAAGTTATGGCATCCGCGTAAAGACGGAGATGTTACATTTTTTTTATTAAAATATATAAATCATAAATTAATCATGACCGATCAATTAAACCGTGTCAGGAACACGAGAATCCAATAGTCCTATTATATGACAGGATGGTTATGGTTATAAGTTAACTATCCTCATTGTCAACCAACACCAGCTCAAACTTCTGACAGCATGCTATTTCAAATAACAAGTTAAAAACACAGACTGATCCAGATAGGCTAGTAGCCTTCTCAGAAGAAAAAAAAAGAACAAGAATCACTTCTCTTAATCTGCTGATGCTGAAGTCCATGCATATAGTATATTTCTAAATGCATTTTCTTATCTTTAGGACTTAAGAGGATACTATAGCAAGTAATGAACCATAAGAAACGCATGGAAGGACAAAAAGCATGAAGAGTGAAAGTGATATTTGCCAACAGGTGATAGATTAAACCAAACATCTAACTTTAACTTCCGTGCTAATAACGTATCAAATAAAGCTAAAAAGGTGAGGCTGAAGTGTGAAAGCAATTTACAAGAAATGCTGGCCGAAGCCATCTGCCCACTCAAGAATATGAGGTTTAGAATCTTGGGAGGTAACAAGTGTTACATGTGTGCAAGAATGGGATTTCCAAATAGAGTTTAGTTCCTTTTGACTCATTGAAAAGGCCCTCTATGTAAACTACCTTTAATGTTATAAATTCTTGATAGAGTTGCTGCATCCTGTAATCATTCTCTTATGGCTTCTGTGTGCTTTCCAGATGTGTGGGCATGGATCAGTAACCTTCCTCCAATTCCCCAATGGAAAACAGATACTATGTCTCTCTGCCTCTATTCTTCGTCTGCATCAACACAACCATCCTTAAATCTCTCAATCATCAACAGTCTCCGAAGACAAATTCCAAATGTCTCGTTATCTATCTTTGCAGATCTAAATATTTTCCTTCCACTTTGGACCTCCAATCCGTTCCACCTGAAAACCAGAAACCTACAGTCCTTCAATGAAGATGCCATAGTCAATTTCCTCTTTGATATCATCAACGGGGTACTAAAGTATGGCCCCGATAAGAAATCCTCCTTTAAACTCCCTGCCGTAGAAATCAGCAAAAACCTCAAAGATGTCTTCAATTTAGCATTTCTTACCCTCTCGCTCCTCGTTTGCATTTATGAAGCACCTCAAGATCTTAGACAGGTATGTGTGGGCTCTTTGATGCTTCAGCTAATCAGTTTGGAGTCAAGAGGAGCATTGAAGCTACTCGTGCGAATCCTCGCATCCAACCTCGAAGAGCAATGGATGAGATCAGTGAACCTTGCCGTCACAAATTGGTTGGTAGAGCATCAGAACTTAACAGATAGCAGCTTCAAAACACCCTCAGCCTTGTTCTCATATGCATCGTCCGCAAGTGGGCTGTGGAAAGTGCAGTTGTATTGCCCAATCATAGACATGGCCATGGATGAACCAAATAACACAACTCAAGACAACCGCCTATTCTTCTCCTTGAACTACCAACAGCTCGAGGGTGTCATCCAATTTGCTTACAAGATTATCGTCCGAGAAAACTGGACAGATGTTATGGTGAATGTTGACAATATCAGGTTTGAAACGACAGATACATGAGTTTGAATATTAGCACTTGAAACCCCATTACTTATTTATTACCCTCTTCTTGACAGGTGCGATGTTATACCACTGGTATCTAAAACTCTTATGGCTAGACAAGGGCATGGTTCAGAGGAGAAACACTTCCCATCTCATATATCTTTGCAACTCACTCCTACCCTAGGAACGGATGTGCAGTCAGTTTCAGTAAGCAAATCGTCTCACAATCCAGCCCACGAGGTTGGATTAGAGAAGGCCTTTGAGCTTGAAACACCGAGCTCTTATTTGGGACTTAAAGTTTCAGCCTCAGAAACAGTTACTATGTCCATGAAGCCATGGAAATTTGAACAATCTGTGCATGGAACCAGTGGGCTCATGAATTGGTTTCTTCATGGTGCAAATGGAAAAGAGGTGGTCTCCTCAAAGCCTTCTAAGTTAACATTATTCCAGCCTAGAGCATGGTTTAAGAACCGCTACTCCAGCGCCTTCAGGCCTTTCACAAAGCAGGGAGGAGTAATCTTCACTGGAGATGAGTATGGGGAGAACATTTGGTGGAAGGTAAGTGCAGGGGCTGCAGGAAAGACCATGAAGTGGGAAATCAAAGGCAAAATTTGGTTAACCTACTGGCCAAACAAGCATCATAATTGTCACACTGAAACTAGAAGGTTAAAATTTAGGGAGTTTGTCCATCTTCCCATAAACGAAAAAGAATGAGATATCGAGAATCATGTCTTTTTCTGTTGACTCCTCTAAGATAAGGATCAACTTCAACTAATGTAATATTATGCTCTTGAGGCACAAGCGGAACTTTATATTGGGCTTGCTTGTCACAATCCACTACTCCATTCAAGTGAACCACCTCAACTATTACTTCCTACGGTGAAAATTATATAAAACCAGCAGGCATACAACCGCCGACCAAAGAGGCCGGCCATATGAAACAACTTTTAACACACATCCACTACTAGATGAATCCGTATGACGTCTCTAAACGTTTAATGCATAATCGTGTTCAGGAATTAAAATGACATAAACATTCTATGCAGAGCATCAGAATGAGAAAAGCAAAAGGAATTCAGTGACAAATCTGACCCATTATGTGCAATCTCTCAACATTTCTTTCGACGATGGTTCTTTTTTATAACTTTCTGTGAACCTCCCCTGCTCTACTGCCATGCTTATAATGTTATTGGATTCTGATCTGAGATGGAAATTAAAGCCAGATATCGTAGGGGATTAAAATAGGACACAAACAGATATAGGTCATTGCTAGACTCGATAAGGGGAAGGAAATAGGAACAGAAATTTATAAGAACAATGGAATACATATCACACCAAATTGTCTTCTTTGCAACAACATATATCTAAAGTTTAAGGTTAATGCGACCTAATACCCCTCAACTCGTAACTCCAGAATACTTCCACAACTCTATACTTCCACAACTCTCAACTTGCAAATAGCAAAAGATAACAAACATTTTAACACTGTTAATTCAAGTATGAACCAAGGATTTGACGATATAACAGATAAGCAGGTCTAGCACTATAATAATTCAGCAGATTGACATAATCAGACCCAGAATCATAAATAAGCAGTTACGGAAACAATTCTATGTGTATGAGTATAAATCAAGATGCTGAAGCAATGATACAGTAGTGAAACTAGTGTCCTAGTATTGCCACACTAACTACTAAAGATGCAACAGTAAGAAGTACCAGATGTCAGTGGAAAGATGAGCATAAAAAAACAATCGATAAGAAATTCTTCCAATGAAAGCATTAGGATATTGCATCCATTTTATCATTAGAAAGGTAATCTAACCATTCATATATAATATTTTTACTCGAGTCCAGAAGGGGTACATCAATCACAACAGAGCATTCACACATTTTCCAGACCCCAGAAGATGTAAGGCAATACACCCCGACAAGCACAGAACCTAGAAAGTAGACCCATTCCACCCTTAAGTTAGAACCCTGCGTAGCAAAGAAGAGATAAACCATCAGAACCTTTATTTAGGATCAAATGGTAAGAGACAATCACATATAGAAATGACAGAATAGTTAGAATAATGGTGATTAGGAGTGCAAATACATTAGAAATTAAAGAAATTCACAAAGAACTTTTGCAGTAGATAATCAATTACATGATCTATTGCTGATGCAAAGCATGCAAACACTGAGCATATTCTTGAGTCTGATTGGCCTAAAAAAAGAGAAACCTTGCAATGAGAAATAAAACAGCAATCCTCGTGTAAACCGTAAGATCGGCCTGATAAGATGAAATGTCTTGCCTTTGAGTCATAAAACTTGAGAAAGAAACGCATCTTCGGTACAGACAACTTCGTCTCCAGAACCTCAGCAATCCCAGCACTCAGCTTCTTGTTCACGTCAGGGTCCAGTCCTCCAATGGAAACCAATTCACCATATGCCGCAGGTTGGTTGGTTCCCCCGTATAGTATAGGCACTGATCCCTTGAGGACGACCATCACATACTACAAACAGAATAAGGGTAACCGGTTGTATACTCAGTAAAATGATACATTTAACTTCAATATATTCAATTTCTCCATAAAGAGTGGCAATTCTAATCCCCTTTCTTAAAACGAAAACATAGCCGCTGGGAACGCGTGGCATTAAATTTCCCAAACTCAATACCAATAGCAAAGAACCAATCAATGGAGACGAATTATCACATATCCAATACGACAAATATTGAGAAAATTTAAATAAAAAAAAAATCTTTTTGCAACATTTCAAATCTAAATGCAAGGGATTGCTACTAATTGGATCAGAAGAAGGATCGAAATCAATATAAGGGAAGGGGGAATAGGAGCTCACGGCTTCGGGCTTGTTCATGATTCTGGCGACGGTCTTGGTGGCCTCGGAGAGGACGGAGGACGTCTCGATTCCATCCAAGCTCACGTTGGTCGAGAGGTTGAGGCACGGCATCTTCTCTCACTCTCGCTATCCCTCTCTCTTGCCCTAAAACCCTCGGCTTCCACTCCCGTTTAAATACTGGTATAGGGACGCTGGCGCCGAATGATAGCTTCTAGAAGGTGTGTCCACGGGCTGGGTAGCTGGGTAGGATTGGATTGGGCTGGGTCAAATTAGGTGGATTGGGCTGAGCTGGGAAGGCCCCGGTGGTTACCGGAGGCGGCACTGGCGGCCTTTAAATGGCATTATATCCGTCATTCGCCATTTGTTTGTTTCGAAATTATCAAATAAACTCTGAGCTTCGCTACAACCAACAATAATTTTTTAGAAAAAAAGGAAAATGGATAAACGTTTAACCTGTCAAACTTCTGTTCTGTGATTACCCAGTAGCCGATTGGCGTAATATATATATATTTTTTAAAGAACCTGTCAAAATTTAGTCTAGGTTAAATTTTTCCTTCTTTCTTTTCACGGCCCGGATCAAATGTTGGGATATCGAGGCCGTTGCTTAGGGCCTCTTTGCTGCTTCTTATTGGGGGCCTTCAAGGCCTTATGTCGGGGGCCTTAAAATCAAAGGGCTCAAGCTTATATACTTATTTTTAAAAAGGCTCGAAAAATTACAGGTTTGAGTGACATATTAACAGCTTTCATCTCAGGAGCCCAATATTGAATTAATTTGTGGCATATTAAAGGGTCTCATATTGGAGATCCAAAATTCAATTATTGGAGCTTATTATTAACATAATAAACATTGCAAAGCTAAGACTCATGATATCAAACAAACTATAATTTTTCAAAGCGTAGTAAGAAAAAAAGTCAATATATTCCTAAATATTAGTGTACTTATTTTCCGTGACTACCCCATAGATTTTAATTGTGAATATTAGCGCCTTCCGTCATCCATGGCCAACTTCATGGTCTCTCTTTCCCGTCCTCTTTTATTCGGATCGCGTCTCCAAAGAAAGAAGATATGCTCGGCCACCATCCTCTCTTTTTTTTTTATATCTATATACGACAGCTACTCTAAAGATATTAAAGGAGAAATGATACGGTGCCGACGCCACATGGGTCGGCTGTTTGCCGACCCGACGTGGCGCCGACGTGGCGGGCGCATGCACGTGAAAGGGGCGCGCGGCATCCCCTCTCTAATTCCTATTTCAATTTCAAACCCTCCCCTCTTTTCCATGCCCTACTCTCGCTGGTCTCCGCCGCCGCCTCCCCCATGATGTCGCCGCGCCCCCCTTGCTGGTCTCCGCCACCCCCCCCATGCTCCGCCTCTGGTCTCCACCGTCGCCCTTGGTAACGAAAGAGAAGAAGATGAGATTTGGAGATGCCCATACAGTGGGGTGGCGAAGAGCAGGGGGCGGAGCATGGGGGGGCGGCGGAAGAGAGGGAGGCAACGGTCGGACCCTACATCTTCTCCAGGCCCAGACCACTGTGTCAATTGTTGCATCCTTTCAATGTGAAGCTCCTGCAGCTGTGGAAACACAGTGCCATCATTCTTCTCATGGTCTTGGAGTTGACAGCAGAATTCTTCCACGGCGACCATCTTGTCGAGATACAGAATCTTAAGGTATGGCAGCCGCCCAAGAGGAGGGAGATGCTTCCACGAACTGCAACACCCCAGATAAACAATCACTAGATTGGTAATTAGAGATGGATCTTCCATCCATATAGGAGAACTGGCACCATGATAGTGAGAGATTAGGAGCTGCTTTATATTAGGATGGGGTTGGAGCCGAACAATGACCTGCTCAGCCAGGTTGGATCTTTTGGACCAACGTAGCTCCAACTCTCTCAGATGCTCTTTCTCGATCAACCTGGCCTCGGAGGCCTCCTCGACATCTTCTATGTTCTCAAGATCATAGATGCATAGTTCACGAAGCTCAGCTAGGGCATGGAAACGAAAGAGAATTTGAATTTGAAATTTTGAATTTGGATTGGAATTAGAAAGAGCAGGGGGCGGCAGCGAAAAGCATCAGCTAGGGCATGGAAACGAAAGAGAAGAAGATGAGATTTGAATTTGGAATTTTGATTTGATAGAAGAGCTGCTGTACGTCGGGAGTGTTTCACGTGGGTCCCCCTTCACGTGCATGCGCCCGCCACGTTGGCGCCACGTCGGGTCGGCAAACAGCTGACCCACGTGGCGTCGGCACCGTATCATTTCTCATATTAAAGTCACCCGAGATCCGTGTTAGACTTGGGGGCGTATTACGGGCCCTGCTCTGTGTTGAAACAGACATGACACCACTAACGACAACATCCATGGCATATATGCAGCATGCTTGCAGACAAAAGAAGCTGCGATACCAATTTTATAAGCCATTGTGCATGATAAGGACTGAAATTATCACTTTATGTTTATGACTTGGATAATCTAACAATGAAATAGTTAGCAGAGGAGAGATATATAAAGAGAGAATGATCAGTTATAACCGTGTCAGAGGATACGCCCCTCCCCAGTAATAATACAAGGTGATGTTTGGTTTGTTTGTATCGGCAATAATAAATATGATTAAGTGTTCGATTTCACAGGACGTATGACTGATGCATCCTAATAAAAATATAAAGAAAATCGATACACCTCATGTTGCTTTTGACTGCGTCAAAATAAAATCATCGTTTTTGCTGATGTTTGCTGATGTATGCATGGATTAGTGCAAAAACACCACCAATCCACCCAACCAAGCAAACCCTATAAGGAGGAAACCTCGCCAAGCATCAGAATCACATCCTTCGTCTAACCTAGTTCCTCCTCTACTTGAAACCCTTGTCTGTTCCATTCACTTATTTGTTCATCAAGTACTTTATTAATGGCGCTGATAAATGATAATACTGTCCAAGAGCTATCATGAGTGTTAGCTTGCAACCAAACTACTTCTATCGTTCAAGTTTGACTACAATTAATGCTTAGTGAGGGAGGAAACGCCTCGAATTCTCCAGATCGATAACAGACGTGAAAAACAAAGATACGAAAAAAGACAACAGTCTCCATCATGCAACACTATACAGGAGATTAATTGACGTTCAGTCCATTCATATGAAAATATTTAATCCCATATTTGTTAGTCCATAATATCTTTTTTTATTACTAAAATGCTTTTTCAAGATTCTCAATATAACTTCTCTTAAGTGATTGTTCGTATTCCAATGACTGTCCGTATTTCCAATGAAAAGTAATTACTAAAAAAATCGAAAAGTAATTATAAAAAAACTAGAAAGTAACTATAAAACAATATGGAAAGTATCTACCAAAAATAGCAAATAATTATCCAAACATTTATAGAATATTTAACCTCAAAATAAATTGATAGATTTCATAATTTAATTACAAGTTACCACGATTACGGAAAGTAGCTTACCACGATTATGGAGTGAATTGAGCCATTGGTTGACGGATCCGGCGGATTTGGAAGTTACTTTCCATATTAAACTAATGGAAAGTAACTAGTGGAAAGTAGCTTCGAGTTCCTGATGATAAAATCCAAATTAAACAAATGGAAAGTAACTTGAATTATTTTTCATTATTATCGACAATTATTACAAGTTACTTTCCAAATTACTTTCCTATTTTTTCCTCTATTTTACACGAGTTTTCTCATTTTTTCCAATATTTTTTTGATTTTCTTTCATTTCCTGTCTCATTTTCATCTGATGCCTGACAACTCGCTGGAGGTTGATCCCCGACGAGGAGGGCTCATTAGAGGTCAGGATCGACGGAGGAGAGGTCGTTGGGTCCTTTGGAGTCGATCCACCGGAGTGGATTGAGCAATTGGTCGACGGATCCGACGGATTTAGGAGGGGCGGAGTGATCGCAAGAGCTAGTCGGGGAAGACGTCCTCGAGCAGGGGTACCCAATAGGCGGCGGATCTCGCCTAATGGCATCTTGACGGATGGTGAGCTCGGATCGGGGTGGCGAGCTCCGATCAGCGTTCTGCGAGACCTCCACCTCCGTCGAATCGGGGTGACGGACGGCGATGGGATCGGTCGAGATCTGTCTGGACCAGCGATGGGGAGCCGGGGAAGGAGGTGGCAGCGGGGAAGGAGGTGGCAACGGGGGCGTCGGGGATCGACGACGGACGGCGGTGGCGAGATTTGGATCGACGACGAGCGGGATCGACGGCGACGACGACGATGACGCCGATGGGGGGGTGTCGGGGGCAGCGGGGGATTATAGGTGGGGCATTTTGGTCCAGTAGTGATATGGGGACCTATTGCCCTACCATTTTTTTTAAGGATGTTTTGGCAAGTCTCCCTTGATTCTTTGACAAAAACATATATAAATTTAGATTCTATATTAACTTAAACTTTTGATCATGTTTGGTACGGGGCTAACTTTATTTCGGATTAAGGAATTTTATTTTAGATTTTGAGAATAAATGTGTAATTATTACTTGAAATAAATGGAAAAGCAGAGTGGAGAATGTGAATAACTTTGTAATGATTACTTGGATTAAAGGAAATGGTGTATTTAGGGTTAAGGGGTGGAATAAGTAGTTGATTCGAAAAATATTTTAAGAATATTCTCCTCTTAACCTGGGTTAAGAATTATTCCATAAATTTATTCCCGTATCAAACGGGGCTTTGAATTCAGTAGTTATACAACAAAAACATATACATACAATATTATAACATTGGATCCGAGAATGGAAGTTGAAGAGGACCACCTCCAACCAGAAATAACAAGGTTCAAAAATGTCATCAGGCCATGAATAATGGGCCCAATTATGGCTTGTTCTTAGTCGTAGGATGACTTATTAGTTCAGTTTTGAATTATTGACTTAGTCCTAAAAAATAATTATTAATCCATGTTTGAATTATTCACCTCAGACATATACATCGTGGCTTTCCCTCTCCCGTGTCTTTCTATCATCCATCAATAAAGTTATATATATATATATATATATATATATATATATATATATATATATATATATATATATATATATATATATATATATATATGATTATTTATAATCTAAGTACTGATGAATTGATTTATTCTATCGATAATGAGGTATCAATGAATTATATCAACCAATTCATACCTCACTACCGATCCGATCATTGGTACATTCAATCGATGGTGAGGTACTGATTGATTAATCTATTTCATTTATAGTGAGGTACCGATAGATTAGATCAATTGATCAGTATCTCACTATCAATTGAACCCTGTGTGTAACATACATGGTCTAGTCCATGTACACAAACAGGCGCTCATCATCTATCAATCTATCTCCACGCGCTTTCTCCTCCGCTGCTCGACGTCGCCCGGTGCCAACTAACTGTGCTATATCCTGACAACTCACCATCTTTTATCTATCTCTTATCCTTTATACGATTCCCCTAAACCCCAACTCCGATCGAAGTAGGAAAGTAGGATTCCGATCGAGTAGAAGAAGTACCTTCGAAGGTAGACCCATGGCGGAGGACGGGGAGGACAAGCTGCTCGCGGTGGCAAGGCACATCGCCAAGACGTTGGGCCGCACGGAGACCATGACGGACGATATCCTCCAGATCTTCTCTACCTTCGACGGCCGCTTCTCCCGGGAGAAACTCTCTGAGGCCCACCTTTCCCCCGCCGCCGCCGCTGAAGCTGAAGATGACTACGGCGACCGTGACCGCCGCATCTCCTACAACCCCATGGAGCATACCTTCCGATCCATCGACCAACAGATCTGTCGGCTGGCCTCTTCCGAAAGCCCGATCTGGTCCGACTCCGGAGCGGCTTCTGCGTTCCTAGCCGCCATCGACGACCTTCTCGCTGTGCTACGCGGGCTTCCCTCATCTGACCCCCTTATCGACCGCGCCGACGAACTCCTTCAGCAATCCATGCTTCGCCTGGAGGACGAGTTCCGCGCCCTCATGGACACCGCCGACGGCGCCGCCTCCGACCCGTCCGCCGCCGCCGATGCGTCGAGGGGCTCGCCGTACGACTCTTATGGCGAGGAGAGTGATGGCGAGGATCGGATCCCGGTGGCCCAGCCCGTGTCGGGCTACGACGTGGTGATCGACGCTCTCCCGCCTGGGACGATCGCTGACCTCCACAATATCGCCCGGAGGATGGTGGCGGCGGGCTATGCCAAGGAGTGCACCAGCGCGTATAGCCTCTCTCGGCGCGACTTCCTCGAGGAGAGCGTCTCTCGGCTTGGCCTCCGTCCTCGCTCTGTTGGGGAGATCCAGGCCACGCCGTGGGAAGACCTCGAGGACGAGATCACGCGGTGGACTCGCGCCATGACCGTGGCAGCGCGGATTCTCTTCCCCAGCGAGCGCCGCCTTTGCGACCGGGTCTTCGCCGGTCTCGGACCCGCCTCGGACCTCGCCTTCGCGGAGACGTGTCGCGGCACTGCGTTGCGGTTGCTCGGCCTTGCTGACGCGGTTTCCATGGGGAGCCGAGCTCCGGAGCGGCTCTTCCGAGTTGTGGACATGTACGACGCCCTCCGCGACGTTGTACCGGATCTCGAAGACCTCTTCTCTGATCAATACTCCTCTTCCCTCCGATCCGAATCGATTGCGATCTGGAAGGGTTTAGGAACGGCGATCCGAGGGATCTTCATGGAGCTGGAGAACCTAATCCGGCGGGACCCGGCCAAGGCCCCAGTCCCCGGCGGGGCACTCCACCCGATCACGCGGTATGTGATGAACTACCTTCGCGCCGCGTGCTCGTCAAGGCGGACGCTGGAGGAGGTGGTGGATGACGACGGCGGTGCCGGCCCGGGGGCCGCGCCGCCGACTGTGGCGGGCAACGACCGTCACGAGTCATCATCCCTAGCTGTCCAGATCGCGTGGATCATGGAGGTGCTCCAGGCGAATCTAGAAGCCAAGTCGAAGATCTACAAGGATCCATCTCTAAACTCCGTGTTCCTAATCAACAACGGGAGGTACATAATCCAGAAGGGTCGGGACGGCGAGCTAGGTGCGTTACTTGGGGACGACTGGATTCGAAGGGAGACGGCAAGGGTGAAGCGGTGGCAGGGAGACTACCTGAGGCAAGCGTGGGGGAAGGTGGTCGCGGTCCTGCGGACAGACTCCGGCGGCGGCGCAGCCACCCGGGGGGCAGGGGCGACGGCGAAGGCACTGAGGGAGAGGTTGAGGATATTCAACGCCTACCTAGAGGACATATGCAGTATGCAGGCGGGGTGGGTGGTGGTGGACGAGCAGATGAGGGAGGAGCTGAAGAGCTCGACGGCGGAGATGGTGCTGCCGGCGTACCGGAGTTTCTTGGGGACGCTGAGGATTATGGGTGCGGAGGAGCACGTGCGATACGGCCCGGAGGACGTGGAGGGGATGATCGACGGATTATTCCAAGGTGGTGGGAGGAATCGGAGCTAGATCTTAGCAAGCTTCCAAAACGTTAATCGGAGCTAGTTGGATTTGCTAATGGTTGTTGTTGTGTGTTGCTCTTTTAGCATGTAAATTATGTTCCTTTGAAGCTCGAAGGCAACTCAATACCTTTTGCTGCTGTTCTTGCTGTTGCTTGGTGAGGTGTTTGTAAGTTCTAAATAGTATTAGTGGAGGAGAAGACCTCTCGCCGGCTGGCAGTGGCTGCTGGCTTTGTCTCAAATTTAGGAAACAAAATTATGAATTTGTAACAAAATCCATGCGTGAATGAGGCTATTTCAATCCATAAATGGTGGGTTTTCATAATTTCATTTGACGGATATCAAAATGGAAATAGAATTTCTATTTTGTAACCCGGCTCTCTCTCGGGCTTATCTAATCAAGAAGAAGAAGAAGAATAATTTCTAACCTTGCTACAAAAATTGCATCGAACAGCCGTAATAAAGTTGGTGCACCAAAATCATGTAGCCTTAGTCATGTCAGTTTAGCTGAGGAACTACAGTCTTCATTAAGTGGTTTGTTAGTAATCTATACACCACCTCTGTTGGGTGGATAGCATCAAAGAATACATACTTGGATGGGTCTCGACAGATTGGTGTGAAAATGTTGCATAGCGGCCCTATCTCAAACAGCCCTGTTCCACAGCATCCTCTGTTCGTCACCATAAATCCTGCATACAATCAAGTATAACCTAGTTAACATTCTCTTCAAATTTCTTCAACTAGATGTAGTTTGTTGAGTAGATTGGGGCTGAAAAAATGGTTACCATATTTTGTGGCATTGAAGATGATGTCCATCAGTGGTTCGTACAAGTCTACATACACGACCCTGCTTCCATGAAGTGATTGCTGCATCCTCACCAGTTTGTTCTGCAATTTTGAGTTGTAGATGGTGGCATCGTTGTTTTGTTGATGAATGCAATAACGGTGTGGGAAATTTATGATCCTGGCAGTGATCTGGAGAGGTATGCAGCCTATTGGAGGAAGGCCAGCCACGGCCAACTTCCTGCATCCTAGGTCGTACAAGCTCTGCATCCAAGATTATGATCAACATCGGGTACATCATAGAAGATTGATTAGTTTTAACGTATTAATTAGACAGTAGATAGATAGATTAATACCTTAACAAGGTCCATCACCGTTCCAAGAAGGAACTCTTGGTACTCGCTTAAGCTATACGTAAGCCTCCTTCTTGGCACATCGTAGAAGTTCACAACCATGTCATTGGTTCCAGCACTGATGACCACCACGCCATTGCTAACAATCCTGGCAGCCTCGTCGTTCCCAACAACACGTCTCAGTCTATCAATGTAAGACTTAAACATCTCGACTTGCTTAAGGATGGGTATCGTTTTCGACGTGTCCGACGTGAGCTGGTCGTAGCCGGTCCCGGCCGAGGCAAAGCTCACGCCGGTGCGTAGATCGTCGTCCAGTAGCGTCGGGTCGAGGAAAGCCGGAGAGTGGTCCTTGATGCCTAGCATTGAAGACAAGAGGTCCGGTACGAGCCGGCCATTGGAGAACCTACCGGAGGCCAGGTGGTGAGCGTAGTCGATGCCGTAGGGGTAGTGGTTGCTCAGGAAGACTGTTGGCATGTAGACATTGTTGCCGGTGTCGACGGTGGAGTCGCCGAAGAAGAAGATGGCTGGAAACTTGGCCGCAGCTTTAGAAACATTGGTGGTAGTCTCTTGGCTTGTTGTTAAGATGGCGTGGAAGCTGAACAAGAGCAAGAGGGTGGTGGTGGCTTTGGTTTGTGCCATTGAGAGAGTTTGGTGGTGAGTAGAGAACATTGGCGAGATCTTTAGATTGTGTGCGGATTATATTGGTATCCGTTTAGGACGTGTGCGTTTGATAGATTAATTGAGTAGGTTTCTCTCTTAAAGGGTGCTTAACGTTACTTATTTGGTTAAATTAGTGTTTACTATAAATTCACGTTTCGCTGCTCTTGCCAATATTGCTATATGCCAAGCTTAGCGTTGATTCAGTATCCATATTTAACATATTTTTCCCCCAAATTGATGGACGTTAGACCGAAATGGGGATATGTAACTTAAAATTAACGTTACATATTTTTCCCCCAAATTGATGGACGTTGATTCAAATTTGGCTGTGAGGAAGATCTTGTACTAGTGCTTACTGGGGGACCATGGATCATTGATGGGAAGACACTTTGTCTTCTCCGGTGGAGAGATTGTTTCCGTCCCACAGCTGCTAACTTTGACAAGATTTCGGTCTGGATGCGCCTGCCAGGGATGCCCCAAGAACATCTCGAGACTGAATCGTTGGTGACTGTGGCAGCCAGGGCTGGGACGCCGGTAGCGGTAGATGCGGCGACAGCTTTTGCTGACCGGAGCAAATACGCAAGGGTATGTGTTGAGGTGCCTTTGAAGAAACCAGCTCGAATCGGTACTATCGTGGGATTGGGAGAGCCAGATGTTGATCCGGGATGTTTCACACAACCCTTCATCTATGAAAACGTTGTCATCTGTGCTATTTGTGGGTTTTTTGGTCATGAAGCCAGGGTTTGTCATCAAAGATGCAATAGAGCTGGAGGTAGCAAGGAAGAGGCGGGGGGTGTTGAGGTGGTGATGGAGGAGGCGTCTCAGAAAGACAAGGGTGTTAGATCTACAGCGCCTGGTGGGTTGTCCCCCTCCGTTGCTGGATCATCCTCCTCAAATGCGCATGCTGCTGGGTCGTATGAAGGGCTGGAAAATGAAGAGGGAGAATTTGGGGGTGAGTGGAGGACGGTCCAATCGTTTCGGCGTCGAGGAAGGAATCAACTAGGGACTTCAGGTGCTGCTACCAGCGGCGGTCGATTTCAGGCGTTGAGGGGAGTGGTTGAAGACGATGGAGTAGGTTATGCTGAGACTGTTCCGCAGGGACACCACACAGTTCGTGAGGCAAAAGTTTGGATCAAAAAAGGAGATGTTGCCACGCGGCGTCCTGGTGATGGTGGGGTGGACACGCGGCGGAATCTGGAGAGGAAAGAAGTCAGTACACAGCCTGGCAGTGGAATGGATGCTACTAACGCCGTTCGTAATCGTGGCAAAGAGTCTTTTAGCAACGGTGTGGGTGTGGGCTGGCATACACTAGGGAAGGTTCCAGAGGTTGGTGACATGGCATCAAATGGGAATCGGGCTGGGCCGAGATCAGGGTCATGGGCTAGGTTTCGAGTGTTTGATCGGCTGGATCTACGGGCTGAAGCGCAACAGTGTGGCCAAGCTGATCATTTTGCAAAGCTCTCTCTACACGATGCAGCATGGTATGTAAAACAACATGGACATTCCTCCAGGCCTGGTCCATTGGTCATCCCAAGAGGTTACAGGCCAACTGATGCTTACGAAGATGGGCTGGATGATGCGGGCCATGATCCTGGCCCGGTTCATTCAAGCCAATTGGAGACGAACCCAGCGACATTAGAGGAGAGTCATGAGATAGGGCAGGCAGTATTGATGAGTGCCCTGCTTAAAGACTCGTCCCAGTCTGCAGGTAAAACAACCAACTCTATGGAGGAAGATGATGTGATTGGGGATCCTCCTGGCTTTTGTACAGGTAATGCACATCTTGCATTACTTCCCCCTGTTGAGGATAAGAAGATGATGGATGTTGCAACGGTTGATGCAAGTGTGGCTAAAGTTAAAAGGATGCGATGTGTTAGTCCCTTAGGGGCCTCACCTCGGCCATGAATCCTTGAATCATTGTTTGGAACTGCCATGGGATTGGTCCCATGAGAGCAGTTCAATCGTGGAGAAGAATAGTATCTGATAAGCTGCCGGACATGTTGATATTGTTAGAGGTGGTTGTTCATGAGAATCATATGGAGTCAATCCAAGGACAGATTGGGGCAGATTGGCAAGCGTTCTTGATGCCATCACAGGGCAGAAAAGGAGGTATTTTGGCCTTGTGGAAGACGTCGGTTGGGAGAGTGTCTTTCAATTACTTCACTGATCAAGCCATCCATGGTCTCGTCACATCCGATGAATGGGGCAATGGTTTTTGACTGCTGTATATGTAGCCAGACACCGTGGTGATAGATTGCACCTTTGGGATACCTTGAGAAATCTTAACAGTACTGGCTGGCCACATCTTATCGTCGGGGACTTCAACGTCTTGTTGGCACCTTCAGAAAAAAGAGGTGGCGTTGCGTTCCGCTACACCAACTCAGTGATGGACTTCCTTGCCTTTGTGGAAGGAGACCGGTTGTTGGATTTGGGACATAGGGGGCCTCAGTTTACATGGTACAAGCGGAATAAAGGTGCTCGAAAGATTTCAGAGAGGCTTGACAGAGGATTGTGTAATGAGCAGTGGAGGCAATGGTTTCCGGAGGCTCATGTTAATCATTTGAACCGTTATGGATCGGATCATCGGGCTTTGATGGTGACACTCAAGGCTGATCAGCAAATGCCGTCGGGTCCGAGGCCATTTCGAATGCAGCAATTTTGGATCGAGCATCCTGTTTTTTGAAAAGCTGTGGTTAATGCGTGGCGCTGACAAAGGCGGGGCTCCAATCAATTTGTCTTCAAAGGTAGGTTGATGGAATTACGTAACACCGTGAAGTCATGGAGCAAATTCAGTTCATTTGATTTGTTCAACAATCAGAGGAACCTGGAACTTCATCTACAGAGTTTATATCTTCAAGAGGAAAAGGGTCCGCTCACCTTGGAAGATGAAGACCGGCAGCTTACGCTTGAAAATCATTTGGAGGCACTCTATAAACAAAAGGAAATTTATAACAAACAACACAGAAGAAAAAATTGGGTGTCAGATGGGGATCGGAATAGCAGATTCTTCCATCAATCATCCAAGAAGATTGGCTGCAGAACAAAAGTCGAGGAGATCACAGCGGAGGATGGGAGAGTTCTTAGATGTCAGGAGGATATTGCTGAAGCTTTCCTTGATCACTTCAAGCATCTCTGGAGCGACCGTGATTGGGGTCGACAGCTAAGTCTTCCTTCTCTGCCGATGTTGACGGAAGAAGAGGCTTCAAGGCTGATTGAACCAGTTTCTGCTGCAGAGGTGAGGTCCACATTGATGCAGATGGGATGCAACAAAACACCAGGTCCTGATGGCTTCCCCACTGAGTTCTTTGAGAAGCACTGGGATGTGATTGGTATAGATCTTGTACAGTTGGTTCAGAAATTTTTTGAAACTGGCAGCTTACCGAGAAATTGGAATGATAATTATATCACTTTCATTCCAAAATGTCGTCGGCCGAGGAAGATCAAGGACTTTCGTCCTATCAGTTTATGCAATGCCGGTTATAAGTTGATCTCCTCAGTTTTAGCTAATAGAATGAAGCTGTGTATGGGTTCCCTTGTTAGTCTTGAGCAATCCGCGTATGTTCATGGAAGAGTCATCAATGACAATGTTGGGGCTGCTCAAGAATTACTCCACACATTGAAGTATGGTACAAAGAAAGATCCGTTGATGGCCATAAAGATCGATTTATGATCAGCTTATGACTCTGTGCGGTGGAGGTTCCTCCAAGAGGTGTTGTTGAAGATGAACTTCCCATCGCAATGGGTCAGCTGGGTAATGGAGTGTGTAACCAAGGCACGATTCTCCATTATTCTCAATGGACAGGTACATGGGTTATTCAATTCTAAGAGAGGGTTAAGGCAAGGCGATCCAATTTCGCCTTTGTTGTTCATTTTGGTTCAAGAGGTTCTATCTAGACTTCTCCATCAACCTCTCTTTGATCTGACGGGGGTCTCCTACAATAATGGTGAAGTTCACATCAACCACTTATTGTTTGCGGATGATTGCATGTTCATCTCGCGGGCTAGTCGACTGGAAGCTATGAAGTTGAAGAATGTTTTGTTACGATATAAGAACTTGTCAGGTTTGGAGGCCAATCCGAGCAAGTCATGTCTCAAGTTCTCTCCGGCGACGTCTCTGGCAAGGAAGATCATGGTGTCAAGGTGCTTTGGCTTCAATGAAAAGTTTGGTCCTTGGCAGTATTTGGGTGTGCCTATCAGTGAGCATCGTCTTCATGCGTCAGATTTTAATGACCTTATTGAGTCTGTCCAAGACAGGCTAGCTTCGTGGAGTGCGAGAATAGTTTCGGAGGCTGGGAGAGTTGTTCATTTGCAGTCCATTATCCAGTCCTTGCCAGTTTATTCAATGGCTAACACTCCAGTGCCAATTTCGGTTCTTCGTAAGATTATGCAATTGGCGAGGAATTGTTTGTGGCAGGGGAAGCGTGGTGGAATTGCCACAATAGCTTGGGAGAATGTAGTCAAACCAAGGATGGAAGGAGGATTGGGAATTCGTGATCTGTGTGTGTGGCAGAAGGCATTAAGAATGAAGAGGTTAGCTGCTTTATTGTCAGATACTCCATCTATTTGGAGTAAATTAGTTAGAGCTAAATATAAGTTTGCTGGATGTTTGCCTTTATCAAATCCTCCAAAGTGTACATCTATATTTTGGCGATCCTTGTGTGCCGCAGCTAGTCCTCTTCGTGATGGCTTATGTTGGAAGCCTGCAGTTGGGAGCCTTATTGATGTTGTCAATGATTGGTGGATCATGGATGGGCCTCTAAGCAAACATCCCTACCTTTTTGCTGTGGGGGAGGAAGTATCCGGCTGGACTGTGGGAGAGTTAATCAGTGCAACTAGGGAGTGGAACTCAATTGAAGTCCGGGGCTTCTTTCATGAAGATTTAGCTAATGAGGTATTGTCTATGCCAATTCGGTCCGCAGAACAAGGTGATTCCTTTAGATGGATGTGGGGATCTCAAGGTAAAATCTCTACATCATCTTGTTATTCCTTCTTGATGTCCAAAAATAAATTCAGCAAGACGAGTGCTACTGATGCAAGCATGTGGAAATGTGTTTGGGGTGCACCTGCTGGACCGCGTGTTAGACAGTTTCTTTGGCGTCTTATGTATGACAAATTACCAACCTTGGATAAGTTGTGGTCACTGTGTTTATCTTGTGACCGTGTATGCCCGAGATGCTGTGTTGAAGATGAGACTGTGGAGCACGTTTTAACTCGATGTTCATGCGCACAACATGTTTGGAGAAATGTTTTAGAAGGCACAGGTATGGAAACTGAAGGCTTAACTATCGATACGTGCCTTGATTTTCTTCAAAGGTCTTCTATTTCAGATCATATATGCGATGTTAAATCAATCATTGCATACACACTTTGGAACCTATGGCGTGCTAGATGCTCAGTAGTTATTGGGAAGGAAGATCGTGATATGCATCAGGTGGCCCGGTCCATTCTTTGGCAAGTTAAGGAGTATGTAATTGCACATAGAAAGCAGGGAGGTGTGTCACATGTTGATGATTGGAAAGGTATTCAATTACAAGTTGATGCCTCGTTTAGCTGTGAAGATAACTGGGCTGGTTTGGGGAATGTGTGTGTGGATGGGGATGACAAAGTCTTATGGTCTTGCTCGGAAGCCGTTGAAGCCAGCTCTATCCTGGAAGCGGAATTGAAAGCTATACTTTTTGGGTTGAAGTATGCTGTTGACAAAGGAGTTAGAAGTCTTACTGTTGAAACTGATTCTTTAATTGTGGCCAAGATTGTACATAGTGGAGTTCCGTGGATCGAATCTTGTGCTTCTATTGTGCGAGATATATGGTGGTGTATAGGGTCCGTTACTGATTTCTGTATTGTATACATCCCTCGTGAGTTCAATATGCGAGTGGACTTTTTGGCTAGGGAAGCAAGGCGCCTGACCCATGTTTTGGGTGGTCAGGGTCTGGAGTTATTGTAAGAAGGAAGTTTGTAGGGGTGGGCGGGTAGCCCCAGCCTTCGGGCTTATCTGATCAATAAAAAAAAAAACTTAAAATTAAGCGTTTTTTGATTACACGAATAATATTTCTCCCGCTTGCATACATGTCTTGTAACCATTTTGACTTGCTGTGAATATGATGAGTTTTGAATAGCTAGATCGTTCATTTAGCTAGCTTTATTCAGCTAGAGGCAAATCATATTAACGCCGAGTTCGAGCTCAAGCAAGATTCGAGCATCAAGATCGAGCTTGAGCTCGGGGCCCTTGGCTAGTGATTCGAGCTCAACATAATTCAAGTCTCGAGCTAGCTCGAGGCTAAACAAATTCGAGTCGAGCTTAATTGAGCTTGAGTTTGAGCCATTCGATTAAAACTTGACCCGAATACCGTGATATTTGATTGTGAAATCATATACTTAAGTGACTTACGTTATATAACCATAAACCATGCTTCAAACCTTTTCAAGATAGCAAAATGACTGTTAAAGATGACCATGCGTCTACAATGTCTCTGGCAAAAGCATAATTTCTTTTATTAGTATTTTCATAATTTAACTCAAAACAACAGTACATTGCACATGTATCTTGATTCTTGAATGAAATAAGTACATTTTCTTTTTTAAAATCAGTTGATATTTCGGTCATTATCCTCTCAAATCATCACAGTTTTTACAATAAAATATCATCAAACTACTAAAACCTTATATATCCAGCAAAAGTAAAATTAGGAAGATTCACGTTCGCAACATTTATCAATTATCATTACACAAAAGTTTTCTTAAAGTAGCATGTTTCACGCACAAAAGCCCCTCTAGAATATAAGTATTCTCATTTATAGGTCCAGTGCCTCGTCCACATCTACTATGTAAAATAAAATAAGATGTGTTACGAGTCATAATATTTACACACGTGATAGGTAATTACTAAGTTCTGCGTGGATAAAATCTTTTTATTTAATTTGATTAATTAATCTCTTTATTTAATTGGTTATCAGGTGCTTATTGTCACCGGGCTGATAAGGGAGTAAATTTTCCCCCTTTTTTTGCCTGATGATGGCGCCAAGAGACCTCTACGTAAAGCATGCACACCGTTGCCGCGGGCCCACACGCACGCTTATGCTCCGCTTGCACATCATTTGCACGACGTATGTGCACCGCATGACAGGCCGACTCCTTCTTGACCAACCCTCCTTCTTCATTGCACAATCACACACACGAATGTGGGTAAGGATTGAGATCTCAACTCCTTTATTGACCAATGATTATAAGAGCACTCTTCTCTCGCGCCTCAATCCTTTGGAGTACAATTATTCTCAATACAAGAAGCTCTCAACCCAAAACCCTAGAAGAATTACCTAATTCCTCTCTCACGATCTCTCCTAGATCCCTCCAGATGTCCCAACATATGGCCACCCTTCTCATGGGTCTTCCTTTATAGGGAAGTCTCCTTACCTAACTCCAACTCTGAGACATTGATGGACTCCATGTTGGTCAAGACTCAGACTTGGCCAATCATGAAGTGCCCAATTCATCTGGACTTTCTTATCGAGCTAAGACTTGTCTTGAATAGCTTTTGCCAAAACCGCCCGTACTTTGACTCGAAATAGGACTCCTTTTTATTTTCGTAAGTCAAATATTTTACCGCGTCTTGTCTCTCCAAGAACCTAGGCCAATTCTAGTGGAGTCCGGGACGCCTTGACGATCGAGCGGTGTTGACGCTTCAACGCTCCCTCAAAACTTCGACGCCTGCTCGATGCCTCGACGCTCAAGCGACGTTGACGCTTCGACACTCCCTCGAAGTTTTGACGCTTGCTCAATGCCTCGTTGCTCGAGCGACGTTGACTCATCGACGCTTGTTCGACGCTTCGACCCTTGGGTAGCTTTGTTCGTCATCCGGCTTGTTTGGTACAGGGTTAAGGCGGGGATAACTCCACTTTATCCCCCCTTAACCCCATTTTTATCCAAACATCAAAGTTATGATTACCGGATTATTACTATTCCACTTATCTTATTTCTCTCTACTTTTTTCTATCCTCGTCTTTTAACCTCATTTTTTCTAAACCTATGACCCATGGGCACTGACCCTAGGTCATAATTAGACCGGCCCCTCCAGAAGCGGCGCGCCGATGCATGTATCATGGGCCCAAGGCCCTAGTTACGTATCACCGTGCGTGTCAGGTGGCACAGAAACCCTCCAGAGATAACGGGCACAGCTCCGATTAGCTCTCCAACCAGCGGCCTCGTGTTGGTCAACGGTCAACACCATCTTCTCACCTCCGGTAAGGTTACCATACGCAACCGCGGCTCCGCCACTGGCCAAGGCGATCGGTCACAAGGTGTTTGCGATACGTTCCTCTGTTCTCCGTCACTCCTCCCGGAGAGCTCGAAGACATTAACAGAGACCACCATCAAGCTAAAATACTACCCAAAGGTGAACCATTGATGAACAGAGCCCCTTATCTCTAGCAATGCCGGCCTTGGAATGCTACCAGGCCACCTTCTCCGACAGCTCCAGCAGCATCTTCGTCGGCGGCAACCCTCTCAGCTTCTCTCTGCCTCTCCTCTCCCTCCAGCTCCTCCTAGTCTTCCTCATCACCCGCACCCTCTACTTCGTCCTCAAGCCTCTCAAGCAACCCAGAGTCGTCTCTGAAATCATCGTACGTTAATCTTCTCTTAGTTTCCTCTGTTTTCTAAAACTATTTGTATGCATGGTTGGCTGATCTCTATTTTTCCAGGGTGGTATAATCTTAGGCCCGTCGGTGCTCTGCCGGAATGACACCTTCCGGAACACCGTGTTCCCGAAGAGAGGCACGCCGGTGCTGGACACCATTGCCACGTTTGGCCTCATGTACGTGATCTTTCTCATAGGGGTGAAGATGGATCCTGGTTTGCTAAAGAGATCCGGGAAGAAGGCTGCCGTCATTGGCCTCTCCGGCCTTGTGCTCCCATCCTTCATCACGACCATCGCCCTGAGCTCCGCCAGCCGCACCACCCTCGCCAAGCACATAGCCGAAGGGTTCGTGTACGTCTTCGTGATCGGCATCTCCTTCTCCTCGTCATCCTTCGCCGTCCTCGTCCCCGTTCTCTCGGACTTCAAGATGCTCAACTCTGAGATAGCCAACATCGCAATGTCGTCGTCGATGACCAACGACGGCGCCGCCCTTGCCATGGTCATAGTCCTCATCGTGGTCCAAGCTAGCCGCGTCTCTCCCGCGATGTCGGTGTGGGCGTTGTTGGCCATAATGGCTTTGGTGGTGTTTGTTGTTTGCATCGTTAGGCCGATCGCCATATGGGTCATCGACCAAACGCCGCCGGGGAAGCCCATCGACGAAGGCTACATCTTCGTGTTCCTGTTCATCGTTTTGGTCGTCGGCTTGTACAGCGATATCATCGGCACCAATTCGTTCCACGGAGCGTTGATGCTCGGCCTCGTCATCCCCGACGGGCCGCCTCTGGGGGCGGCGCTCACCGAGAAGATCGAATCCATGGTTTCCGGGCTGCTATTGCCACTTTACTATACATTGACAGGCTTGAGCACTGATCTCCACGCCATTGATGACGCTAGTGGATGGAAGGCATTGCAGCTCATCATATGCTTGGGTTGGCTGGGTAAATTGGTTGGCATTTTGCTTCCATCCTTGTACTACAAGATCCCTTTCCGAGATGCCCTCTCTCTTAGCCTCTTCATGAATTCTAAAGGCATCGTCGAAGTCATCACCTATAACTTTTGGAGGAACAACAAGGTATTCTTTATCCTGATATATAGTCATTCATTAGGTGTTTGTTCTTGGTTTCCGATGCTTAGTTACTTTAGAAAACAATCTATTGGCAGCTCGTCAGTGATCAGGCCTTCGCCACCTTGATGCTTTCGGCCGTCATGGCAACCGCAGTCTCGACCCCGCTGGCCATTGTTCTCTATGAACCATCACGTCGGTACACTATGTACAAGCGGCGGACGGTGCAACACCACCGGCCTGACACTGAGCTTCGCATCCTGACCTGCATCCACGACCAGTCCCATGTCCCTGCCGCCATCGACCTCCTAGAAGCCGCCAACGCCACCGAAGCCTCCCCCCTCGCCGTTTATGTCCTCCACCTCGTTGAGCTCGTCGGCGCCGCCGCGCCACTCTTCATCCCACACAAGCTCTCTCGCTCCAACTCCAACTCCAGCCCCAGCTTCCCCACCCATCATCATTACGTCCCTTACTCGGATCACATCATCAACGCCTTCATCCTCCACGAGCAGCGCCACCCCGGAATCGTGTCCGTCCACCCATTCACCACCATCTCCCCCTACGCCTCCATGCACGACGAGGTCTGCCGCATGGCGCTCAAGAAACGCACCTCCTTCCTCGTCCTACCCTTCCACAAGAAGCAAATCCCAGGCGGCGGAAGCGTCGAAGTCAACAGCCGGCTGCGCGCCGTCAACCGTAGTGTCGTCAAGCTTGCGCCATGCTCCATCGGCGTGCTTGTCGATGCCGGCATAGGCATGGCAATGCGCACCCCGGGGCCAGGGGACAAGTTCATATTCCGCGTGGGTGTCTTCTTCCTCGGAGGGTCGGACGACCGGGAGGCGCTCTCGCTCGCCTCTCGCATGGTGCGCCACCCCGGCGTTAGCCTCACCATCATGCGCTTCCTGCCAAGCAGGAGTATAAGAGATAATCCAGCCGAGAGGAAGCTCGATGTTACACTAGTTGAGCAATTCAGACAAGAGAACAGGGGAGAGAAGAGGGTGGCGTACAGGGAGTCACTGGTGAAGGACATGGTGCAGATCGTGGAGGTGATCCGTGCAATGGATGATGGTGGTTACGACCTCTTCATGGTGGGGATGAGGCATAGAGTGAACACAGTGGTGTCGGAGGGGGTGATGACGGAGTGGAATGACTGCCCGGAGCTCGGGGTGGTCGGAGACTTCTTGGCGTCATCCGCCTTTGTGGGCAGGCATGCGGTGCTGGTGGTTAAGCAGCAGGACCTGTTGAGTCAGGACTCAGGCATCCGGTGCTGGTGGTTAAGCAGCAGGACCTGTTGAGTTCTATGCCGCTCGCCAGCGAGATATCTCTCGTCGTGAGTTAGTAGCAAGTAGACAGGTAAACAGCATGTAATCTCTCAATTACTCGCTCGAGTTCTTCCTCGTTTTCGATTTCTTTCATCTCAATTGACAGAATACTTCAGTCAAGTAAAAGAAAAATTATAAAGAGAAGCACTCTTCTTACTCTAGAGCAAAATGAGAACTAACAATATTCACACATCTAATTAACATACAAACAATATACAGTCAAAAACACGATTAGTGTCTTCAGGTTGGCAGTGTATAACAGCCAGGTCTCTCTAAAAACCTATAGAGAACCAGCTACACACTGTCAATACATATGAAAAAATAAACTAGCTAGTCAGCAGCTTCAGTACTATTGACACTTTGACATCATCAAGAACTGCCAGTTGCTTTAAGAGAGAGGATTATCCCTTAGGGGAACGTGGCAGGTCCAAAAAGAAATCCATGTCAAGGAATTCTGAATCTAGATCAGCCGCTGACAACTCATTATCTGCATGCTGCCTCAGAGGTCTGATTAGATCGAGGCTGTCGTTCATCATTCCATTAGGCTGATCAACGTGACTTGAAATCCCGGGAATATCATCCGGATTTTGTTGCTCAAATGGCACTGTTGGAGGGCTACCATGATCGAAGTCTGCATATGCATCGCCAACTCCAAAGTCGCCTGAAGCATAGTTTGCTTCCGGGTTTTCCATGGCTCCACCCTTTACATCCATATCCAAAACCTTCAGCAGTTCATCAATGTCAAATAGGTCATTTGGCAGCTTATCAGCGTTTCCAATCTCAAATGGCTTGTTATTCCCTTCTTTCTGCTCCAAATCATCAGCGTTACCAATCTCAAATGGCTTGTTATTCCTTTTGATCTGCACCGCTGGTGTATTGTCAGCTTCAACAACTCGTAGGGTAGCCTTGCTTCCTATCTCCTCTTCTGCTTCGACTTTAGGAACAACCTTAACATCGGACCCATCACCTGAAGCGCTTGAATTGCAAGATGTGGTAGTGTCCGAATCAAATGATTCTGATGTTGCAATAGATGAATCCTTGGATGATGCAGCACCACCTTTAGGGAAGTTGACACGGGCACCTTCACCATACATTGCTCTCGCAGCATCATCATAAGCACGAGCAGCTTCCAGTGCAGTCCGGAAGGTCCCTAGCCAGAGGCGACTCCCTCTGTTTGGCTCTCGTATCTCAGAAACCCATTTTCCCCATGTCCGCTGCCTTACCCCGCGATATGCGCAACCGGAATTATCTGGTCCCCCTTTACCTCGCATGCAGCCTTTTCTTGAGCCCTTTGCAGGCACCTTCCGCATAGGCTCCTCCCCATCCCCAGCGGGGTTTAGTTCGCTGTTGTGTTCTCTCCATTTGGCAAGAGTTTCTGCTATAGCACCTGGTCCACCACGCCTCTTTTTTGATCTCTTGTTACTGAAGCAAAGGTAAAGGTAAAAAAAACTGTCTTAGTAGACAAGCGAATACTTTGTCGAGAACATAACTTAAAACGATAAACAATAGGCAAGTATAAAATCACATCACCAAGTTGGGGGGAAAAGGATGTAATCAATTAAAAGCTGAACGCTAGACACAAACCCAAGAAAAGAATGTGAAAAGAAGGGGTACTTGACATCGGATTTCTATCACCAACTGGAGATACATCTGTGTGACACAGGCCTTTCTCACGGAAACAAATTATCAAGGCGATTAAGCTAGGCTCCTACTCTCCAATCTTCACCTTTACTTAAGTTATAAATTAATCTGGATACTAGGGGCCTGGATCATCTCATAGGACCTGGGAGCACAGGAACTAATGTTCAAATTGACCTCTAAAATTTCTTCCATATATATATAATTTCTTTTGATCCCTAGAAGAAGTAATGAAACTACTATTCAATTTAAACAATAGAATTCCACAAGTAGAACCTGTTTTTTGTGAACAAAACACTTGTGCATCTCCCATTTATTTGTTGCCACTACTAGGTTAGTACTTGACTCTGCTTAAAACAACCAGGTTTATTGCCACCAGAGTCCCCTTATTAAGGATGGTTAGCTAAGGCCATAAGAAACCTCTGCCTTAGGGCAAATCACTACCAATCTACTTCACTACAAGCCCTCCTAACACAGTAAAATTCGTTTTTTTAGCAACTTCGTATCTAAGCAACGATTAGAACGGCAACAATAGAAGAGTTCATACCTAGCAGCATGATGCAATCAATTCACCTTTGATCCTGCCTTCTCCAAATATCTAGTTATGCAGAAATCACAAAACACAATTGCAACAGAATCAGCAGAGCATATGTATCTACCAGATATATATATCCAACAACGGAAACAATTAAAACAGAGCACGCTCAACAGACATAGCAACCCCTCGTCTAGAGTTCTAGTCAAAACCCTCTCTTTGAAAACTAAGCAAAAGAGTCAAATGGGAAGAAAACGAACGCAATTAGCCTCCTCACCTCTCCATCTCCGTCATTTCCGAAACACTTCTATGGATGACGACTTCCTTTCCTTGATCGCCTTTCTCGCTACTAATGATCTCTTGTCTCCTCCAACTATCGACTTTTCTGCAGGCTTTTTTCGAATGGAAGTGGGTTTTCTTGAGAGAGTAGGAAGATTCTGGAGAACTCAGAGGGCTTGGTCTTAGATAGAGGATGAGGGCGCGTCCGTTGGGGATATTTCCCGAGGGCACCATGACTTTTGCGATGAGGTGGCGGGAGGACACCATGTCGTGGCGCTTGCTGCGGTTCCAATACTTAACACGTGGACATGGAAGTTTCCGGAGAGCTGCGCGCCCCGTAGTGCTTCCTTGGCCACGAAGGTTCAAGAAATAGACAAGGCCCGGTCTATCTTTGTGGGCCCCAGCAAACTAGATTAATATGAGGATGATAAATTATGATGACGTATTAGACGCTAGAGGCCATTCTAGTCTTAGGTCAGGGCCTCAGCGGGGTTGTTCGTTTTTTATATTAAAAAGCGGTTTCTTTTGGTTGTTGTTTATTGATATAATTATACGATTTATGCCTACTGATTTGTCTCCCTTAGACCTGTAAACCCGGAGATTGAGGTATTGTGTTTAACAAATTTAAAATGGTTCTAGATGGGAGGGTTTGAGATGGAGTATGCGTTCATCTGACGTAGAAGCATGTATAACGGCGGGGTTATGTAATTGGGAAATGATTTGTGTCCCACCGTGGGGGTGGGGATATACTACACCCACGTGGTGGGACGGATCCTTACCATGTGGTGCAAGGAGAGTGGAGTGATGAATGAGTGAGGGATATTCATGGATTTGTAGGTTCTTATGAGGGGTTTTTGGAGATTTGAATTTTGGGATATGAATTTTGAGTTTGGATTTTCAGTTTTAGGGATATATAAAATATATATAATATGTATATATAACACACACGCACGCATATATATATATATATATATATATATAAAATTTAACTAAAATATGTATATTTGAAATATATATGCTATATGCATATATACATATATATTTCATATATATTTTTTAATTGAATATATTACATACATATATACGTATGTATATTTATTTTAATTATATATACACTAGGTGGTGGGCTCGTGCCACCTGGCACGGCTAACTACCCGCCCCCACTATCTCTATTATAACTTACGCCACATCAGCCACTATCCTTTTTTTTGTTTATTTAATTATAATTTTATACCACGTGTATGTCATGTGTGTATAAGTTTATGACTCAGATGATGAGTTATAAAAATAACTATCTTGGATCTTATAATGTAGATAAGTATGTATATTTAAAACTAATCTCCTGGCTTATGATTATATAAGGACGTATATTTAAAACTAACTTAGGGAATATGATAAAAATATACAAAGTTAACTTAGGAAAATATACATGTAAATAAACTAATAGGAGATAAACGGTTGTAACCGTTATTGCTCCTTATAAGATTGATATCATATATATACATATATATTTTTACATATATTTTACATATATATTTTTCATATATATATTTCACTTATAGTTAGTATATAAAGATAATGTTAAATGAGAGATAGAAAAAAAAAAGTAAAAGATAGGAGAGATAATGAGTGCATTCCGGCCGCCGGGGGTGTGGATTCTCCGCACCCACCCGGTGGGACGTATATCACGGTTCTATGTAATTTGGTGGCTCAGATTCACGATTGACGGCAGCAGTGATTGACTGCTCCCTCTGTATTCATGAAGCGCCCAGATTTTGTTTGAGCAAACTACTTCTAAAATTCGGTGAATGCGTTTGATCATATTGCACGGCAGTAGACAGACAACATGTCATATATCATCTCCGACTTCTCATACTAATATCACACTATGTATGCTTTCACGACAAAGAAATGCTGTCAAGTGCAAGAAACGAATGGGAAATCGAACGTCTCTGGATGGATACTCGGGTTACAAAACAGCACTTCATTCCGTCGAAATCCAAGGAACCATTCAAAGGCTTAGATTTACTCGTTATATAATGGAAGTAATACTTGTCTTGTGGTGGCACCTCATTCATTTGTCCGCAAAAGACAAGTCTGTCATGCGATCAATGGGATATCTGTAGTCAGTTGTGCTTGACTGCTTGGTAGGGGGTCACAGTCTGCCAGGTTTCTCTTCAACACCACTTATGCCCGAAAGAAGTCTTGTTTGGAATCCTTTGGCCAATCTAGCTTGCTATCCTCCACTTACTTAACCAAAGAGCCAAAGAAGCATTTCATATTTCTATTCCCATCTTTCTAACTCTGCTACTCTAAATGGTTGCCAGAACTTGCTCTGGGAAGAATGATGACACGTATTTTTCATGAGGGTCACTTTTCCATCTTCTCCGTATCAATCTCAGACCAGACCATCTTCCATGGCCCACGTTTGCTTCCTATCCTGGAATTGACATTCACTGGTTATGCAAATACGAGTCATCTACTGCCCAAAGAACAAGGTTATTACCTACCTCCAGAATCCAGCAACTGCTCTCAAGATCATGAAAAGAAACAGCCCTGTCCAGACTCCATGAAGACCAAAAAAGGGAGCACAGACCACTAAGAATAATGAGGAAATTAGCCCCACGAACACCTGTTGCAGGAAGCAGGACATGAGTTCATGATGTCAAGAAGAACATTAAGGAGAAATATTGATAAATATGTAACAACAGATGACCCCACCATAGAGTACGCAGCATATGCAAAATCTGAGACACCATAGTAGAGCCCATCAAATATAAATGCAAGTGCATTTACTGGCTGAGAAACACTGACAAACTGCATATGCTCCTAATGTTAGGAATTCTTTTCCTTGCTAAAACCATAACTAAGCAGAAATCCCAAGAAGAGACCTTACCAAGAGTCCAGATCGAGCAATGTCCAGAACTGCCACATCCGTGGTAAATACGCTGGAAAAGGAACCAAAGCCAAAGAACAAAAATACGGCCAATGCAGTTCCAGTTCCTCCCCCGATCTGAAAAGAATTCAAGCGATGAATGCACAATGGACAATCGATTTGCTTATAAGACTGCTAGATCTCTATAACACAAAGAAAAATAAAAGGCATATGATGCAACTGACAGAAAGTAGCTATTAACCTGTAAGACCCTGCGTATTATAAGACGAGCTTGTTTATAGTTCCCCTGTGTGTATTCACTGGCAAGAAGAGCCTGGAAGAAAAACGGGATTAGGTGCGTGACGAATCCAAATAACTGGAACTTATAAGAGCTGATCTAAAATAATGTTGGGCACATCATAGTGGCAATAAGCCATGCAAAATTTTCACATGCCATACCAAAATTGATGCCATTAGGTATTACTTTAATTTCCATGTAGGCATGGAAAAATTTGCACATTTGACAATGATGGAAGAAGGTAGAAGCAAGTCAAAGAAACAACCAACCTGACCAGCGAGTGCTAAAGCATCATTAAGGAGAGAAACAACCAACCTGACCAGCGAGTGCTAAAGCATCATTAAGGAGAGAAACAACCAACCTGACCAGCGAGTGCTAAAGCATCATTAAGGAGAGAAACTGCCAACCATACTTGCAAGCAAATCTGATAACCGGCCATAGGAACAGGGCCTTCTCGTGCAGCCACAGATGTTGCAAGGGTCATAGTTAAAACTACCGCAACAGTTCTGCCAATTAAGAGACTACCTGTACCAGCACACAGTGCATGGAAAATGGAAATCCTATCAATCAATCATGAGTTAGTTTCAGAATATTATAGGACTGCAATGGCTCTGCCAAAGCATATTATCTCATTTTTTTCACAGAAACGTGGAGTTTATTGAAGCGGGTTCATAAGATGTTCAGCCAACAAAGAATGCATCTCATACTCTTGTCCTAGAAATCAAATACTGTTATGAGCAAGCTTTTTAAATTTAATTCACCATGCTAGCATTCTGCCTCTCTAAGTCCAAAATGTCTATTCCTTTCTCATTAAGACATCTATCTTTCACCAATAGCTGTGCTGCCCTGTGCATGTAGAAACAAATCGCTCTATCCATACAGCCCACACAGATGATTTGTTTCCAGCAAACAGCTATTCGATTTGAGTCCCCAAAAATCGCGAGGGAAATAGTGCACTCAACTAATAAATGCTTCAGCAACCCAAAAGTGAAAATACTTTTCTGTCCACACATATAACATACCAGATTTTAGATAACGTACAAAGCCACCATCAATGATGCTTGGAGGAACAAGCACTACTTTGGAATTCAGCTTCCAGAGAAGTATAAGGGCTATCATATACCTGGCAAACAGATGAAAAGCGATAAAAGTCAAATCTTTGTCTAAGAAAGGCGTAGAAAGGAAGACACGAATGATAGGGTACATTGATTGCACAATATTCTCTTCTTCAGCAGACATACTCAGAAATCACAGTGGCAATTGCAGCACCGCCTATGCCTAGACCAAGAAGAAATATTAGAATGGGATCGAGCATGGCGTTCAGTAAGTTTCCGGCACCTGAAAACCAGATTACCGTTAATCTACGAATATCACATGGATCATTGCAATTTAACAGCATGCATTGTTTTGAAGAAGATAAAAGGCAGATATACCCTGAAAAACAATGAATATAGTCCTGTTATCAACAAATTTATCTTCAAGTACATCACGCTACTTACCTACAGCATAGAGTGGAGTCTTTGTATCCATGAATCCACGAAATGTGCCTTGAGCTGCAAGTGCTATTACTATTGGTGGAGCACCATACGCCCGTATTGTAAGAAAGTGTTCAGCTGGAGCACGCATTGGCGAATCCTGTGAAAGGTTCTAATGTATTTACTTCCAAATAAACAACAAGTATCCAACTACAGATATCGCTACAAGGATAGAAACATAACAAGCAGAGAATAACTGGGCTATGAGAGGCTTCAAGACTACATATTTGAAGGAGCTTCCATTCAAGTAGTTGACTCTTGCATAAAAGTGTTGTCCACATATACATAAAACTTTAACAGTTTCTCCGTTTCCAAACAATACAAGCTGAGAGGTGAATAGGTGCTTAATACAAAAGATGAGAAAACAAGACAGAAGGATCCCAAGCCACATTACAAGAATTATTGCCGTTAACCTAGTCCATAATCAGTAACTATTATAGGCTAACCTGTTAACAACAAACATAAATCTATAAGCTCAGTCGTTCTACAAGAAACAAAACATCATTTATGCGCACAACAGTATCAACAGCCTTCAACAGGTTCTTCTTACTGTGAACTCCTATCCTCTACTTAGTTGAGCAACTTAAAACTTATCACAGGATCCACACGTTGTGCATTTATTGCTATGTGAATACCAACATATAAGTTGACAAAAGACAAGTAAAGCCACAAATAGTATTTTTCAACACATTCAGCTTATTTTGACGTACAACGGGTATACCCATGATATTCATTAGAAGCCCTGAGCCAAATGACAAGGCGATGGCTTCCACAATCCCAATACCAGCAGCCAATGCTAGCGAAGTCGATACTGAAGGAAGAAGCTTCCTGTGTTCTGCATCGCCATCATCCATAACTCTTTCCCCTGCATATGACAAGAAGCTAGGTTGGCATTCACATATCTTGGAAAGAGTCTAGGACCAAGTTCAAACACCAGCTTCAGATTCGTACTTTCTGCAACTCGTTGTGATTTCCTCCTATTTCCAGTTTTCAGTGCCTTCTCTTCTCCAACAAATGATGTTGTGATGTTGAGAAGAGGAACGTTAAACAGTTTAGACACGAGATTGAAGACCGAGACTGAGACACCAACTGCAGCCAACTCAACGGATCCTGTTGGACATCAGGACTGCATGATTTAGATCAATCTCCGGACTGGAGAAGAATATACTTGTCGATGATGAAAAGAAACAATGCGTCATATACTATTTAAAAGAGAAAATTGGTTCTCTACATGCTTTGCATCATTCCAGCTACCTATGATGGAGTTGTAGAGACCTCACTGTGTCGAAAATTAGTGCCGATATTGAAGACTAAGCACACGTTACTCTGTTCAAGCGTTCAGAGCCCGCATACCTATATGGCCTACGAAGGCACTGTCCACCAGCGACGTTATGGGGTCGGCAGCAAGAGCAAGCACAGCCGGCAACGCTATACCGAGAATCTCCAGGCTGATCTCGTTTTCTCTGAGCATCCCATGCACCATTTTATTATCCTCAATGGCATGAATAATAGGAAATCGCGGAGGATAGACCATTTCCGCAAGCAATTTGCTTACCGTGTTCGATCCAGAAGGCGAAAGACCGAGCCAGGGATGGATGTGTCAACGCGTGTTCCGGGTTTGAGCTCGGATTTAGGTTGGTCGATAGGTTTGCTCTTCGAGGAGCAACCGTCTTCCTGCGGCGCCGAGGAGCTCCTTGGTGGCCCAGGAGAGTGAAGGCGGGTGTGGCTGTGGCTGGCGTTCTTCCTGGAACGCGGGAACAAGTGCCTTTGCTGGGGCGAGTGGAGAGAGACGACGAGAGGCGAGCGAGGTAGGAGGCGAGCTGTACCCGCCATAGGAGGAGGTGTGGGCGAGAGAGGGAGGAGAAGCACGAGATGCTCGACCCGCTGGTGATCGGCATTCTAGAACCATAGCCATAGGCTTATCCTTCCCCTCCTATCCACCTTGGTGAGTAGATACTTTGGCGAAGCCCTTTCGGAATGGGATCACTCTCCAGTGTGATTACCCCGACCGCCTAAACCGCTCTAGTCTTAACGGCCCTTTCGTAATATAGCCCAAAATCGTGGACATAGTTATTGTATAAACGAAACCGCCCGCCCAGCTCCCCTACTTATCATCGCGCCGTTACCATGCCACCTCTATTTATTTGAAATCCCTTAAGCCCTCTTTTCTGGATTCATTGCAATGGCGAGGCGGTCGCGTCGTCGTAGGGTTCCAGAGGTCCTCTGGCGGGTCTATGGAGGACGCGCGCGGCCTTTGGATGAGGCGATCCTTTCTCTAGTCCCGTCGCCACAGCAGTCTCGGGGGGCCTGTAGGTGCTGTGGCAGCGGCTGCCTCGGATGCTCCGCGACAGAGCACCTCGTTCGCCGCGACGACCCGCCCGAGTACCGTGCCCTACTCTCTAACGCATTCTGCGTCGTCTCTTCCGACACGCTGCCGCCACCTGTCGGCTTCTCCGATGTCCATCTACCCCAGCGTTTGGTGAGTTTATTTCCTACTCTCCTTCTGGATTTACTATCAAGAAGTATTGATCGAGGGTTCATAGCCGAATGTAATTGGAGTTCTTCTAGGATTAGGAAATTGAAGGCGCTTTGTAGATAAAGTCACAGATTGCCATCATCTTCTTCAATTTCTTGATGTTTCACTGCAGCAAGGACCTTGTAATAATGTGTGAAAGAACATCTGCAGTTTATTGTCTGTCTTCTTAATTTGTGAATTAGGAGATGATACTTGCAAGATCGTGCTGTTTTGCTATCATCTTGCATGATTTTGTTTTTTGGTTTGAAACCCTATTTAGCCGGCTTCTCCATCGTCCATCTCCCACAGCATTTGGTGAGTTTTTCTCTTGCTCTCCATCTGGATTTATATCAAGAAGTGTTGATCTCTGCTTCCTAGCCGAATGTAAGTGGAATTCTTCGAGGATTCGGGAATTGAGGGCACTTTTTAGATAAACTCAAAGATTGCCATCATCTTCTTCAGTTTCTTTATGTTTCACTGCAGCAAAGAACTTGTACTAACCTGAGCAAGAAGATCTTCTGTTTATTATCTTATTCATCATACAGATTTGGAGATGATTCTTGCAGGATCATGGTGTTTTGCTATCAATCTTGCGTGATTTTGTTTTACGTTTTGATACCCTATTTAGTCATCTTGCTTATGTTGAGGTATCTGAATTGTTCAGTGATTGCAGTTTTTCTCTTAAATTCCGCAGTTAATCCAAGTCGAATTGAAGGCATTTTATCTATATACTCACAGATTGCCATCATCTTCTTCAATTTCTTTTTGTTTCACAGCGGCAAGGATCTTGTAATAACCTGAGAAAGAAGATCTGCCATTTAGTGTCTTATTAATCATGTGGACTAGAAAATGATACTTGCAAAATCATGGTGTTCATTTTGTTTTTAACATTCAAAGTCTATTTAGTCAATGTGCTTTTGTTGAAGTACTGGTATGTTTGGTTATTGCAATTTTTCTCTCAAATTCCCTACTTAATTTTAATCCAACTGGATCTCATGTTGAAAGTATATGGTTATCAGGTTGTTAGGAGTGTGATGGAGCTCCTTATGGATGAGCCGGGAGGACACACAAATGTCTTATGCAATGGTTATGACAAGGTCTGCGGATGGTTTTATCTTGCTACTTCAGACATGATGCTATATTTGCTTTTTTGCACATTCTGGGGTCGGATAAGAATGATAAGTTCAAATGATCTCTTCTTTCAATCCTCATCATGTTTGTTCCAGGGAAAGTTTTTGAGAATGAGCTGTTCTAATGGTTTGAAGAGTTTTCTGCTCAAAGAAATAACAAAAAATTAGAGTTTTCTGCTTGAAGAAATAACAAAATTATGCACAGAATCTATATCTTCTTGCAGATATCTGAGTAGCTATACATAGTAATATGGCATTGTTAGCACCTTCAATTGTCTTGACTAGCGTGCTTGATTATGATTGTTATGCTTAATTCTGCTCTCATCACTTTTTGTAATGGAATATTTGTACTGTTCTGTCAGGAACTGCGTTTCAGCTTCAATGCTGAATTCCTATGTACATTTGCCTGGGAGCTTCTCTTGACGAGAGTTAGTTGTTGGAACCACCATCTGCTTCTTATTGCATCTAATAAATGTCATGCATTATGTTTTTCATCTATGAGAACAAGCAATATTGATTCTGCAGATTGGTGTTCTCATGATGATCTTTCTCATCCGCTCTTTGTCTTTATTTATGCCCATGCCAAACAAAGGTTACTTTCAGGTTACTGGACCTCTGCTGTACAAATTTCCTCGGAATCCAAGATTGTTGTGTGATCCATCAATATTGAAAAAGCAGACACCAGTTCCCATGCTGGACAATGTCAATGGTAGTAATTGGACTCTGTAGATTCCACAACATTATGTTACTGTTTTTCTCGTCAAGTTTTTTTCCAGAGTATCACTATTGTTGTGGGAGAATTTGTAGCCATTAAATTGCTTCAGCTTCAATTTTACTGGACTTCACGAATGCGAGAATTTACCATTGTGTATATCCGCTGTCTTTAGCCAACATATTGCTACTATCTGTCTATTCTTGTTGCATGCGTGCACATGTGATCGCATGATAAACTTACATAGCTACGTTCATAAAGTGTCTTCTGCTTTATGCTTCTTTGAAGTAGTTATGGTTTATGACCACTGCACTTTGCAGTTTATAGAATGACATTTTCTTCTCATTGCTAGTCTTTTGTTTACTATTTGACCTGGTTATTAGATCCGTATTATGAGCTCTAAGACAAGTCCTGCTATTTACATGTAATTGTGTTAGAATTAAGGAGGTTGTTCTTGTTAGGAGAAATTAATTTCTCATACTGAGAGGGCCATGTAAGCATGCTTGCTATTTAAAACTGAGCATCACAAATCATAACATTTCTAGACCATCTACCCCCTGCCTAGGATGGCCTCTCCTTGTCCGGCCTCTGTTGAGTGGCATAGCCTGCCTAGGTGGGTTTCTCTTGGGCAGCATAATCGGCCAAGCTGTGTGTAATTCAGATAATAAATGTGGGAGATGTGGGTGAGTTAAATCAATCTCTCACATCTTCATTGCTCAAATCTAGTTCAGAGCATTTTCTTGAATATTGGGCCCTTTCCACTTTGATTCAAGTAGATGCTGTGGCTATAGCTTATTTGATGTGTTTGTGTTAGGGTATGGAGCCTATGGACTGAAGAGAAGGAGATCTATACTTGACGTGAGGCCTAGTGAGGATGTCACCTCTTGTTCTAAACAGCACATTAAACTGTCAGGCATTGGTGAGTCTATGTACCTTCATGGTGGTAAAATTGTATTTGGTAAGCCCAAAAGCATGACAGAGTGTCGCACTCATTGTGATGTTAACTATCCGGCAGTGGAAGGGAAGAAATCCTTATCTATTCTGCAGGGGTTTGAATATGGGCATTGTAGACAGATAAAGAGTACGAGTCATATCTTGTCACACTCTCAGGAGATGGCCGAGAAACAATCTCAAGGCGAACTAAATAAGGACAGTGCTGTTCAGACGAATGGTTCTGATGGTGTAGGAAAATCGTTATCGTGTGGCTACCATAGCAATTCAAAAAAACGCCGAAGGTCATATAGCTGGCAGCGCAGTAGAAAGCGCCAGAAAGTCATGTACCCTGGAGAAAACGTGCTCAATGATCTTTCTTTCGTTAGAAATGATAATGGGAGCTCAAGAATGAAGCTCCATCCAAACTTAGGGATCAAATTATATCATCAGCCAGAACTAGTAACACCAACCAAGTGCTCTCCAATTACCACAGTGCATGAGAAAGAACAGGGTGCTGCAAATTGCAACCTATTACCAGATGTTCAGGCGGTAAACAAGGTCAATGATCCTGCTGAGTCAAGAACTCATAAATTTCTGTTAGTCATGCTTCAGTTATTGAGTTTATGAAGTTTAATGGCCTTTGACTACGAACTTCTAAGGCTTCTCCCTATATAGATTAATGTGGCATTGGCATGCAGATGCGCGTATGCCCTTATTTAGATAGCAACTATCTCCAGATGTGAACAATGGTAGTGTAAGTTTACAACAAATTAATCGTATGACTTGACGTTCTAGAAGTGTTGTTTCTTGATCTTAATTCTACAGGGATGTATAAAATCTTATGAGATACTTAGAGAGGAATGAACTTTGTGTATTAACCAATTATTTTGCAACACTTTTAACTTTGTCTTTTACCACCAGCAGATGGCTTCATGTTGCTTCAATTGTTTGCTACGACGATCTTCGGTGAAAGTTGCTACGAGGACTCAAATTAAGAGACGATATATCTTCTATGCAATGTCGTCATCCCACTCTGTTCTCCCTAGAAATCGTAGACCTCAACCTTGTCTTCTAGTAATGTGCTTTACTATTCTCTGCAGGAACTGTAAATTAATCTTTCTTATCTGACTGTTTTATTGGCCAAGTCAACACTTTTTTTCATGCATTGTCTATTAATATATCACTTGAATTGATTTTTGTCTTGCTATAGGTTAATATGTTGGTTGTTGCCCCTATTTCTGTTTCAAGTTGCATTTGACATGTACAGTAGCGCTCAATTTTCTGGCATTCATCCTAGCTCATTCAACTGAAATATGCCAAGTAGAAAGGCAATGTTATTTATGCTGCATGGTCCTCTTCTATCGGGATGTTGGCTCACCTAAACACTGGATAGGTCCAATGCTTTATAGCGATGTACATCTAGCTTCCTGTTCATGTCATAAACATAAGCATGTTCTTCTAAGGTTTTCCCTCTTTACCTCTGTATGTGTCTCTATTTGTCTGATTCATGCATTGTTTGCTTGAGGCATTAGATCCTGCTTCTGGGTTCTTATGTTAGCTCCTTGTAAATACGATACTGGCGAAGTTTGAACTTTCTTGACAGCTATAGCAGAAAAATGTACAAAATAATTGCTGGTGAAGTCAGTAGCAGATTATGAATATGTTATTGTCACTTTTGCTGGTTTACATTCTTTAGTTTTCATGCATGTAAAATGTACTCTGTTGAGGATTTTGTAAGTCATTTTATACGTGATTTTTTACATTTTAAAAAACACTGTTTAATGAGATTTGGATACTTTCTTTTAGATATTTACCTGGACATGCGATGCTCATTTGACTTTCATGATCCGCAGACATACTTAACAGACTGAAGGCAAACAATCTTGGTGCGGTTTCTCTTATGAACCATATTTTTGGGTTTTCGAATGAACTGTTGGGTAGTTGCTCTCCTTGCAAGCAAGGAATTTTGTCTTGTCCGATTGGATCGAAGTGCTCGTAAGTAGAGAATGAAGAGGCAATGAATCAAAATTGAGTTTTTGCAAACTTATATTGCTTATTGGGTAGATGTATTTGAATAGTGGGTTATCTAAGTTTGGTATTGTAGACTTGTAGTCATCTTAAGTTAAAAGTTTCCATCTCAATTTTTAGACAAATGAGTAGCTTTAACTAGGCAGCCTTGAAGTTTAAACTTCGATTAGAAAATTGATATATACCTGTTTCCTTTCATATTCGGTCCCAAGCTTCTGCATGGATGTTTTAACTATAGAATTATTTGGCATAGATGTACCATTTTCTTTAGGTCATGTCTCATAACTTATGACGACCTGTTCTGATATTTCCAGATACCATATGCTTTTGAGGCTGCTTAAATCTCTTATAAGAAACTTCCACCACTGCCGTTATCGGAAATTGCTGCGTAAACACTGCCCAAGTTCAACTTTCACCAAGTGTGCCAAGGATGAGAGCAGATCATTGGCAGAGGTTAGCGGAATTCTTGGGAACTAATTAACCTATACTGTCAGATCTTTGCAACATGCTTTGCATATTATAGGATATATTCTATTCCCAGCTGTTGTTGTTTTTTTCCTTTTGAACATCTGTAACCTGGCAGGGAATTAATTATTTGATTTTGCATTTAGTATTTGGCATTGCTCATCCAATTTTCAGCAAGTGTAGCTAGGATGAGAGTAGATGAATGTCAGAGGGTAGTTTGATTCTTGGAAGTTATTTAAGCCTTCTAATTAAATCTTTGGATATTAGCTTTGTGTATGAACATGGCTTATTATAGTGTCAGCTTTCATTGTCCTCGTCCTGGGCAACTGGAAACTGATGAGGACTTGTCATTTGCTTTCTACTAGCATGTTGCTGAATAATGGCGAGTCTAGCGTGTTTTAGTTGCTATTCATTTTAGTTATGTTGTCTACTATTGATGTTCTTGTAAAGCCTAATTTTCTGTGATCAGCATCCTGCATGGTAAGGATCAATTAGGGGTCCCATATCATTATAACTGACTCAGGTTTGCCATACTTTTTCTTAATCTATGATTACAGGATCATTTCATATTTTTGGGCCAATAAAATGAAAATTTTCCAGTCATCATTAATTACTAAACTGTGAGTTTTCCATCCGTCAAACACAAAGCAACTGAGCAGAATATTCTTTCTGCAATACTTTTTGCCAGGGCATTTGCTTATACAACCAAATTTCATAAACTGCAGAATTTTTCTGTATCTTTCATGATTTTCATCACTTGTTGGTCTTTCCTGAAAACCTTGTGTTCAAATTAATAGCTGGTCAACTTTGGTGATGCATGTTCTTTATTTGTCTTTTAACTCCTACTTTTGGTGTATTACGTTCTATACTATTGTAACAGAGATTTCATGATTTCTATATACAACAGATAGTTCCAAAATGGCGTCTTTCTAATTGTTTCTGGATAATGACCACATGAGTAAACAATGATAGAACATTTGTAATACTTCAATCTATATCAATAAAAGTGGAGCCATTTCTAGTGCCCTTTTAGTAAATCTTGGGAATGTGAAGAAGAATCTGTATGTTTGCTATGCATGACAAATTGTTTCCAGGAAGGATTTCGGAGAGCTGATTATTTAAAGGTAGATAGATAAGGTTCATTGTTACGAGTGCTTTGCTCGTGAGCATTCCAAGCTTGTGTGTCGGGTCGGTGCTGGCGGAATGCCAGCGTGGAGGGTTCCCTTGGATTTGGGTTTTTCCTTCTCGATGATGGCGAAGAGGGAGGAGAGTCCCGGCATGTAGCCCAAGTCCTCTATATGAGGAGCCGGGGTAGTCGGCTCGAGTCGACGCTACCCCAGCTCGAGTCAACGCTGGGAAGTCGGAGGTTGACACGGCGGAAGTGGAGTTGACTTGGAGGACGGCGTGGCATGACGTGACGCGGGGTGGCGGCGCGATTGTGGCATGGGGTTGGCACGGCGCGGTGCGGGCGGGCGAGTGCTGGTGATCGGGACGTCGGCGTGCGGGTGGCGCGGCGGCGGGATGGTGGTGTGAGGCGAGGGTGAGCGGGAGTGATGGCGGGTGGGCGAGGCGCGCGTGGGCGCGGGTGGTGAGGTGGCATGAAGGCGTGTTGGAGGACACGGCGGTGTATGGTGGACGGGAGGGCGGTGGGTTGGCCGAGCGGACGAGGGGGAGGCCAGCGGTCATAATGAGAGAGAGAGAGAGAGTTGTGGATGATGAGGAATTAGGGATGAGGGGGTTTAGGTTTTATAGGGATAGGCCTTGAGGAGTTGAGTTGGGGAGGGGAGAGTTGGAGCTTGAGTGGAGGTAGGGGATGGAGGAAAGAAAGGAGGGAAAAGGAGGAGTTTGGATAGGGATAGGAGTGGGTTAGGAGTCCGGTTGGAATGGGGGAAGAGAGGAAAGAAGAGAAGGAAGCCAACCAGTAAGGCGGCGGCGGCTGGCGAACTGGGCAGCTGGGCTGGCTGCGGCGGGAAGCTGCAAGAGACTGCGGTTCCTTCCGTGAGGGTGGGCTTCACGAGGCCGGCATTGGACCGAGCTGGGAGAGGTAATGGAGGAAGAGAAGAAGAGGAAAGGAAAGAAGAAGAAAGGAAGAAGCGAGCCGTGGGGCTTGGTGCGGTGTTGCTGCACGTGCATGGCACAAGGCTGGCAGCCGGGTCGAGAGAGGAAGAAGAGGAGGGGGGACGGAGAAGAAAGAGAGAAAGAAGAGAAAGAGGGAGGAAGAAGAGAGGAGGCTGCAGAGCTGCTTGGCGCAGTGTTGCCACACGGGAGCCGGCACGGGGCCGGCGGTGCCGGGCCCATTGGAGGAGGAAAGAGAGGCGGCCAAGCGAGCGAGGAAGAAGAGAGGGGGCGGTCGGCGGTGAGCAGCGGCTTGGCGGATGGCGCAGCCGCGGTTCCTTCCGTGAGAGTGGGCGGCGCGAGGCCGGGCGTGGGAGGGGCGGCTGACGGCGATAGAAGAAGGGAGAAGAGAAGGAAAGAGAAGAAGAAGAAGGGAAGAAAAAAAGAGGAAGGGAGGGTGCGGCAGCTGGGCCGCGGGTGCCGGGCCGGAAGAGGAAGGGATAGTTGAGAGGAAGAAGAGGGGGAGAAGAGAGGAGAAAGAGGGGGGAGCGGCATTGGCCGCGGTGGTGCCCGCACCGGGCACGGCGGATCACTGCTGAATTGACGTCGGGGGCCGGAAGAGGAAGAGAGAAAAGATAGGAACTAGACTAAAGCGAAGGGAAGAGTAGTAGTACATGAGGAGGGATTGTCGAAGCCCTTGCCAACGATCGTCGCGGGTGGAACTCTGTCAGGAGTTTCGGAGGAGGGTGACTTGGGAGTGAACTCTCGAACAATCCCTTCGTCAAGGGGACCGAGCCTAGAAGCCGAAGCATTTGATTTATTATTTATGGATGATTTCATTCATAGGTATGGGGGGTTTTATTTAGGCGAATTACAAGAGATCTAAGTGAAGTAGAACTCCGACTCAATGACTTTCTATTCAAGCAATAACCTTAACTAAGAAAGAAAACAAAGAGTCATACTACAAGATGAATAACTAAACTAAGAAAGCAAATTAGAAAAGCAGTAATTGAAGTAGGATAGGGTGTTGGGCATTGGGAGAGAAGTGGGGGCCGGCCCCTTGTGTGGCCGGTTCAAGGGGGAAGCCGCCCTTTGTGGGCCGGCTTGGGCTTGGGCCTAGCCCAGGTTGGGTATGGTCCGATGCGTCGAGCCGGGTTTTTGAAGGTTCGAATTTTGACTCGTATCATTCATGTCCATGTAAGGCACTACATAACGTGCCTAGCAGCAAGATGATAAATGCGAGATGGGGCTCTTGTAGGTATGTCATTTTTCTTTTTATTTGATGAATCTATTTCAAACAATCAAAGGTAACCTTGTCCATCACATGTTGGTTTTCTCACTTTTTCAAGTCGCATCATAACATTCTTTGATCATGTTGCTTATTCTCAGAGCTATTTGTTTCTTGCTTACCCTAGGAAAATACTGCCGTACTGCATGCTGTTTGCATTGGCTGTCTGTAATACTTCTCTGGCAGCTGGCAATAATATTGACTTTGTATATCCTTTCTTGACATTTCTACTTGCTTTCTCATGATAAGGCGGTGGATTTGGAATTATCTGAATTGCAAGATTCATCAAGTAATGGTGTTCCTTCTAAGTCTAATGGCTTTTCGGGCAGTGAGATCCTGAGAGAGGACAGTACTGAAAAAACTCACAAACTGTCTGAACCAGACACAGAACTGGGCCCAATTGAATTGTATTGTGAACACAAGCAAGTTGTCTCCTTTATATGGGCTGTTATTCGGAGCATTATTCCTCCAGATTTGCTTGGGAATTCTTCTACTTGGAGATCCTTAAGGAAAAATATTTCGAAGTTTGTCAGATTGCGCAGATTTGAGGACTTTAGCCTGAAAGAATGCATTCAAGGATTAAGAACATCGAACTATCCATTTTTATCGAACATTAGACTTGCTGATTGTTTTTGTGTTGGTATCATCAACTATGAGTTCACGCATGGTAAAAACATGAAAACCAAGAAGCAAATTCGTGCAAAAAGTGTTTGCCAAAAACTTCTACAAAGTTGGGCTTATTGGCTCTTTTCATATATCGTGCTTCCCATGATAAGAGCCAACTTTTATGTCACAGAAAGGGAATCTGGGAAGCAGGATGTGTTTTATTATGTAAAACCAGTTTGGAGGAAGTTAGTTGACAGTGCTATTACTTGCTTGAAAGAACAGACTTACAGGGCAGTGGATCGTGCACCTTTTCTGCGGATCATGAAGAAAAGATCATTTGGTTTTTCAAAAGTTAGATTTCTTCCAAAGGAGAAGACCCTTAGGCCTTTGGCTAATCTTAAGGCACCATCCCAAATACAACTTTCTAAGCAGGAATTTGCTTCAAAAAGATTCACTGCCTTGATAAAGAAAAAAAGGGGAATCCATCCCAATCAAATGAATCCTAATGGTAATAGCAGGGTTGTTCGTATGAAGGCTGTGAATTCTGCTCTTCGTGAGCTGTATGCTATTCTGAGGAGAATTAAAGTTGAAGATCCAGAAAAGTTGGGTTGCTCCGTGTTTGATTATAATGATGTCTACCAAAGATTGCATAAATTTGTTTTGGATGTTAGAAGGAAGTCGATAATTATGGCAAAGGTTTTTATTGTTGTTGCCGATGTGTCAAAAGCATATGACTCCATTGATCAGAATTTGCTAATAAATATTATGCAAGATGTTATACCAAATGATGAGTATGCAATTAAAACATTTGCCCATATTGTCTGCACGAAGAAGTCTATGTGGGCCTTCCATGATCAAGTATCAGTTAGTCCAAGCTGCCTGATGAAAATTGGAGCTTCCATTCGTCTATATAAATTCCGTGGTATATTCATTGATGAGGTAATGCAATTTTATTCTGGTCATTAGTCTACATTCGGATATATTAAAAACGTAAGTTGGTCTTCTTGCAGGACTACCTCTACAACAACTGCTTCCTAAAGTCTTTCGAGTATTTCCTGAAATGTTATTATGATCTTACGTTTGCAAGATAACAATTTTTGTGTTACCTGGATTGCATCACCCATGTTCCTTTTGTTTTTTTGTCTGTGTTATAGGTTTGTTTATTAGTTGTAATTTTGAAGAAATATTGTGGGTTATAACAATGTATTGGTTGTATCCAGCCCTGTTCAGCACAAAGGCATTGCCAAAAGATTAAGAAACTTGATCTATTGCAACGCTACTTGCATGCTTATCAGTGATTACTGATCCATAAAGCCCTTTAATAAATGATAAGTTGCATGTGATCTAAAATCGATAAACTTGATCTATTGCAATTAAACCTGCATGGTTATCCGTGAAAACATGATCCACCAACCCCCATTGACAATTGTCTGTTGGTTTTCTATGATCTTGTTCATTCCTCAGCTTCTTATTGACAATCTTATTTGACATGTCAATAATGTTAGGTTGGGTAATTTTTTTAATATTGTTCTCTACTGGTTGGTTGTTTTACGGCTCATATGTTATGAGCAAACCATTGAATTGTCCTCATCGCCCTTTAGGTTAACAGAATAACCTATTTCGAAAACATGCATGTTGCATGCCAACCATTCACTTGTCCAGGATAACCATTGCTTGTTCTTTTCCTCGTGGAATCTGCCTAAACTGGATAATTGTAAGATAGGCTTCTCCTTGAGCCTAGAGAATTGGGGTGTGACTTGTGTCAGACTTCTGTATTTCCTGCTGTCTTGTGGCAAACATCTGGCCACCAATTCAGAATTAAGGTGAGGATTTTGCATGATGTTTCTTGGTTAATCATACCCGGATCTGTAACTCTCCTCATAGGTGGTAATATGTTATTTTTTACCTTCTGCATTATTGTTATATGTGCATAAGACTGATGGTGAGTATTGATAGGTATCAATTAGGATATCTAGTTCCCTGTATTATTATTGTCGCCTTTTCCGATTTTCTTCGCTTTCAAGGGAAAGATGCTTGCCAACACGTCCAACACCAGTGGTTTAGTGCAATGGAAATAATGTGCACTAACTGTTGATTTCAGGGTGTGAATAAAACAATCGCAAAGGACAAGCTTCATCATTTACTTGGTGAGCATTTGAAGCACAGCATGTTGCAAATTGGTCAAAATTTCTTTCTGCAAAAGGTTGGCATTTGTCAGGGTAGTCTGCTATCTTCCCTTCTTTGTTCTTTTTACTATGGTCACCTAGAAAGGATGGTTATTCTCCCCTATTTGGAAAAGGGTAAGCAAGTGCTTTCAGATGAAAGGCTCAGCCTCTTGAATGATGATAATCTAAAAGCTTCTACTGAGAGCAATGGAAATGACGATGCCACTTCGCAAAATTATATGCTGCTGAGGCTTATTGATGATTTTCTTTTCATCTCTACCTCAGAAAAGCAGGCAGCCAGTTTCTTTAGCAGGATGAGAAGAGGATATAGAGAATACAATTGCTCTATGAATTCCCAAAAGTTCGGACTGAATTTTGATACTCGACAAAGCAGTGATATACCCAACAGAGTTTTTACTGGGGTTGATGGTGTTTCCTTCATTCCATGGAGTGGCTTGCTTCTCAACTGCCACACTCTTGAAATTCAGGCAGACTATACAAGGTTATGCTTGGGCATTTCAATAATGATTTTAGGTTGTAACATAGGTTACTCTTTCCAGTTAACAGCAATCATTTAGAATCCAGTTAGTCCCCAATTCTCGTGCTACACAATATCCTAAAGGATTTGGAAACATAGTTGCCTATTTACTGTCTTCCTCTTGATGTTTGATTGTCAAAATGCCCATGCGTTTAGATTCTTTGAAAGGTATGTATATTAGGCCTACTCTTCATTTTCATGCAGCATTTAAGCACAAGTACTCAAGTGCCGATCTTACTAAAGCTGATGTTAATCTGTCTGATCAACATCGATTTTGTGAATTATAAGTCAACTGATTAGGGTGTTACAATTTTCGATCAGGTACTGTGGTGTTCATATGAGCTCCACTATTACCATCCGCTTGTGTGGTAAAGTGGATCAAAATATGAAGGATAAATTGTGTGACTACATGAGGCCAAAGTGCCATCCCATACTATACGATTCCAACATCAACTCTCCTGGTACTGTCAGATTAAATGCTTATCAAGCTTTTCTACTATGTGCAATGAAGTTCCATTGTTATGTTCGTAGTGTTCCAGAAGTTGCCAACCTTTGTCCGGGTTATTTGCTTGATGTACTTCTGAGGTCTTTCAGGTATAGATTCCATTTAGATATTTGGCAGTTCTTGCTGTAATTATTTCATCTGATAATGTCATATACCTGACGCCATGCTGTGATGTTTTCTATATTTTTTTTCTCAAAGATAGAACACAGACAAATGTTGCACAAGTAGAGATCTCCATGGACAACACAGACAAATGTTGCACGAGTAGAGATCTCCATGGACCTGGTTTGGGCCAAACCCACCTGAAATTTCTTGTGTCTCGGTTGGGTCAAGATGTGTTCAAACCCATTTCTTGCACATGCATGAGCGGGTGGCCACCCTTGGCCTCATATCCGGCTCATGGCCCACCGAGTCACAGGATTCAGTTGGTCTTTGGTTCAAGACCACGGCCATGATCTAATGGTCTGCCACACAATATCAATCTAACACGTTTGAACTGAATTAATGAACAGACCAGTGAGTCGTCGGTTCAGTCGGGTCAGCTCATTGGACCTGGTTACGGTTCCAAAGTTTAGGGGCTGTGTTGCCTTCCAAGTTGGACTGGCTCATGGTCGGTTCAGGTGAGGCCAGGCCAATGAGTCGGATGGTTAGAGTCTTCGCTATTATTATTCTAGTACCAGTAACAGGTACCTATGTGTTGGCAAAAATTAATGGAACAAATTTAAATCTGGTTCCCTTCTGTGAATGGTTGCATAAATTGCTACTCGGCACGGTTATGTTTCTTTTTTCAACTGTTAAAACTATCAGAGCGGGTTTGCTTTCTTTGTGGAGGAAACTTGTGCTTATATTTTGTCATTCATCTCAGCTCAAATCAGCAATCAGATTTTTCAGTATTGGGTTTTCGGTAGTCTAGGAAATGAATGTAAGATGTGTACACTTATGTTTGGTTTAACTCGAGGATGTAGAGCATGGTTAGCCGCATACTAAAATGCAAAACTAATTGTACTTTTGATGCGATGTTTAGCTACAGCACTTGGCAGGGTATTGTTCACAAGTTGTTGGATTCTTATGTTCCAAATTATATTTCTATTGGATTGACTGCTTCTTTTATTTCATCAGGTTTATGTACCAGCTCATGAAGAAAAGGATGCATGATATGCAGCTGTACTTCAATATCAAGCCAATTCTTCGACTTAAGAAAGCAGAAATCATCTGGCTTGGGCTCTTAGCATACGTTCGGGTGCTCAAAAAGAAACAGTCACGGTACAAGGAGCTGCTTTCATTGCTGAGATCTGAGATTGCGACCTATGGGAGCATATATGACTCCTCCCCTCACATGAAATATGCAGTAGAGGATTCCCACTCGTCGCTGTTCTGGAAACTCAAGTTCTAGAAGCGTACTGTAGTTGACGAATTGATATTCTATGGAAGCGATAGTCGAGTGGTAGTTCTCAAAGATATGCGTTGCGTGATGGAGTCCCTAATTGCAATGAGCCCAAGGCAAAGGCCGGTCCCCATGCGTACACTTGGTAAGATATATCAGCAAGCTTTCTTTCTTTTGTTAAGATAGCGTCTTTTTGGCTGCATGGTTGCTGTTATATAAAATCATATTAGTAGTAAGGATAGACTGATTCCGGGGTTTTTAAAACAAATCTGGAATGCACTTGACCTTGAACGTTGTTTTATAAAAAAGAAAAAAATTAAGTCTTTTGTTTTGACTTTGTTCAACCTTAAAAGGCTGGAATGCACTTGAGATCTGAGATTGCGACCTATGGGAACATATATGACTTCTCCCCTCACATGAAATATGCATTAGAGGATCCCCTCTCGTCGCTGTTCTGGAAACTCAAGTTCTAGAAGCGTACTGTAGTTGACGAATTGATATTCTATGGAAGCGATAGTCGAGTGGTAGTTCTCAAAGATATACGTTGCGTGATGGAGTCCCTAATCGCAATGAGCCCGAGGCAAAGGCCGGTCCCCATGCGTACACTTGGTAAGATATATCAGCGAGCTTTCTTTCTTTTGTTAAGATAGCGTCTTTTTCGCTGCATGTTTGCTGTTATATAAAATCATATTAGTAGTACGGATAGACTGATTCCGGGGTTTTTAAAACAAATCTGCAATGCACCTGACCTTGACGTTGTTTTATAAAGAAGAAAAAAATTAAGTCTTTTGTTTTGACTTTGTTCAACCTTAAAAGGCTGGAATGCATTTGATATGCACACCATACTTTTAAAAGGAAAATGAGTTTTTTTTGTCTTGATTTAGGGCTGCTAAGTCTACAAAATTTTATTTGAAATTCTCATCACTTGTAAGCATCACATATTGTGATGGTGCGGGTGCACCACTCGACTTGCACAAGCAAAATCCTACTAATTGAATAGATCAATTAGTTGGTATCTCAGTATCGATTTGATTATTGGTACATTCAATTGGTCACCGATAGACTAAAATAATTAATCGATATCTCACTACCGATTAGATCTTGTGCGTAACATACATGGTTTTGACCATGTAATCAAGTGAGTGCTCTTCTGTCATTGTAATCTCCATGTCTTAAAAACAAGGACGACTTAGAACTTCAAGGCCTATCCTCGTTCAAGAGGCTTTTAAGCGATATATGTAATCTCCATATCTTAAAGACAAGTTTCGGTGTTGCGGAAGATTGATCATATCTGTTGCGCTTTTCTTTGCATAATTGAAGATAAAGATGAATGATATAAGAGGAAGCATGGTTCACAGTCGTAGCCAATTAATTCGAGGGTTTAGTTGTTATTTCTCTCACTTAAGCGATAAACCCGAGGGTAGTTCTATTTGCACCATAATTTTAAAAAATTCCTAAAATTTCGTCTTTGTTGGTGATAGTAGTAGGTTGGTGTGCTAGGGCATGGTGGTGGTGCTGGTGGTGGTGGATGGAGTTGATGGTGGTGGGTGGTGATGATAGTCGTGTTGATGGAAATGGAGACCGCGGAGGCTACGACATGGTGGCTGGGCCGTGATGGTGGCGGTGGTAGGGGTGTGGTTTGTGGCGGTGGGTGTTGATTATCGTGGTGTTAGTGTTGGTAGTGGTGGATATGGGGGCCCCGGTCGGAGGTAGCGTGGCGGCCAGATGGTGCTGGAGATGGGAGCGGAGGTAGGGGTGGAGTGAGGTTGATGATATAGGTATTTTTGGAAAAATAAATAAATAATGCGGGTTGGGGGCGGGGCGGGGGTGGGGTCGGTCAAAAAAATGTGGTCTGGATGGACTGTATATCGAGCCATTCTTTTGTCCTAATTACACGGAAGGAATGACGTCACCCATGGGATGAACCCTTTTTTGGGAGTCGGGAACGCCGTAACCCCGACGTAGCCGGCGCTGGCGGGAGAGGGGGAAGGGGAAGCGGAGAGGGGACGGTCAAAGTCGTCCCTGTCTTTGGCTACGACCGCAGCCTATTCCATCCATTAGTTTTTTAGATAGAAGTTTATTGAGAATATTTGGGAAGATCCCAGAGGCAGAGAGAGTAAAGAATGCTCGGCCAAAATTAGGGTTTTGGAAGTTTGCGTTACGCAAGTCAGGCACAAACACCATGACACATGTCATGATGTCCTACAACACTAGTTTTAATTTAATTGGCTTTAACTTATCTGTAATTCGTTTTTTTTTTTTTGGGTCTTTTTCTGATTAAATTGACTTTGACTAATGAGTGATCCGTTTTTTAGTTTTTTTTTAGTTGTTTAAATTTAAGGTTTTTACTCCGCTGAGCTATCTCGAAGATCTGACTTGTTTGGTTATAGAAAGCGTGTGTGACGTGAAAAAAAGAAATAGAAATAGGGTCTCTAGGAAATTAAGAATTTTAAGTCTTGCAATGCTTTCATCACGTGATAACAAGTTTAAAGAGAAAGATATGATCCAGCGATAAAATATTAGAAAATGTGAATTTTTAACAGAGCAAAATCTTCACAATCGTTGATAGCGAATGTGATGGGTTGAGTGAACTACCCACCCGGTGATGTTGTACGTACTAGACTACTAGCCTCACAAAGTTAATAAACTACAGAAAAAAGTTTTAATTACTTTTCATTTGATTTTTTGTCATCCCAAAAAGTGAACAGTGGAGGAATTTTGACACTAGTCATATTCTTCCTGTACTTTTTCCCAACCAAAATCTCTTGGTTTCTTATCCACAACCTGTTTCTAAAAACGGTTATAACCTTAATCACTAAAATCACTATGAGGATTTTAGTGGGCTTTAGTTGGTTGATATCAATCAGAGTTTGTTGATGCTTAATTGCAATTTAGATGCTACCAAGAGAGCATGATCCAAATGCTTCATATCTGGAGATGGATCAATACAACTTTACCTACATGTATATTTTTGGGACTTCAGATACACAACTATATATGGGTGCCGTGGGAAAGCCCTTGTTCTTCGAGCAGATGCGTCCTTTGATATGGCGACAGGAAGGGCGGCGGCTGGTGTCGCATGTATCGCCGGAGAGGGTGACGTCCAATGGGGCGATTCTGGTGGCTGTTAGGTGTGCGAAGGAGCATATATGGAATGTCCAGTGTTGCTATAGAATCTGATTCTCGTTTTGCTATTGATGTCCTTATGGGCATAGGGTGTACGTACGTGGTCGCCTGGTTTAGATGAAATCGTTAGGGGCGTTTGGGTTCAGGCGTCCTTGTTGGGACCTGTTTTGTTTCTGTCCATCCCACGGGATGCGAATGCAATTGCAGATAGTGTTGCTTGGTGGTGCCAGTGCTCCGGTGGTTGTTTTGTTTGGCAGCCGGAGGATGGCCTTCTGGCGCTTGAGAGAGTTTTGTAGTCCTGTGGCCTTCTAAGGCTTAACTCGTGACAAAAACAAAAAAAAAACCAAAAAAAAAGGGAGGAGGATACGACTATAGGTTGATGAATTTATGAGTGTTGCGGGATTCAATGCCGCCCTATGGCATGCACCAAGATATAGGTATAAAAATCTGAAATAGTAAGACTGTAGAAGGAAATTACAATCATGCAGTAATTGAGATGGGTAAGAATTTTTATATTATTCTTTATGCAATAAATGTATACCATAAGTATTCTCCATAAAGGTATGCATCTAGGCTAGCTAGAATTCTCATCACCTATCTGTATATATACAGAAATAGTGATTCAACAGTGCATGGGAGCTATAGGCAATCACGTATTGCTACTGTAGACCTGGCATTGGATATGTATCAGCATATCATGTACTGGGGCACATTTAACTGCAAAAAAATTGGGGAGGATAAGCTATTAATTGCTTCAAAACACCAAGAAAGAGTGTCCTACACCTGTTCAGAAAAGAGTGGTTGCCTGATGCATTAGTTGTCATGCAGTTGGCTGCCATGCATTTATGTTCATAAATAGCTTCATAACTTTCATAAATTATTGTAGCAGCCTTTGTGACATCAACAGGAACACTTTATGACCTACAGTAAATTGAACTGAAGCTATGTTCGAAAGTAGGTACATGCTGCAAGCTTCTTCCAAGGAAAGTTTCAGAACTGGAAATAGAAGGAAACGATGAACAAAACCTTGAAGTAAAGAAGAACCAATAGAACTTAAAACCATCATATATATAGCTCCTCTAAAGTGGCTGTAATAAGAGAGGTAAATGGAAAACTTTATAATGGCATAGCACTTCTCAAAGAAACTACTGAGATAAGAGTATAAGAGAGAAACAAACCTGAGTTGGCTGGAAAAGGTGATTATACTTTCTTTTTTTTTGTGTCAAAAGATTTAGTATGAAAGACACCATAATGCTCAGGATAGATAGCGCGATAAATGTACACAGAACCTGGCTAGAGTAAGCCTTTAAGGTTCTTTAGATCGATCCATATATGGCGCTATCCCTCCTGAGCTTCATGGGCTCTTCCTACTGTTTGCAGCTTAGCTTCCTAGCTAGGAGGGACTTATAAGAGAAGAAGAAACACTGGAGGGATTAGTTAAGCTTCATGGCTCTTCCTATATGAGGATATATATATAGGATGAGAAGATGAAGGGGAGAGACTAGTGTGGGAAGTGAGAGGGTTGAGGTGGAGGATGGGATGAGGAGGGTAGGGGTGGGATGGTGGCCATATATATAGATGGTTCCGTGGGAGCTTTGTGTGTTGTTGGACTGCGTAAGACGCCAGCCGTCTACATCTCTTTTAGGCATCAATCCTCGTCCTGGCCGGCTCTATATAACTCGCCCGGCCTTTCTAGAGAGAGGTGCCCTTCTTTTACTCTCTCTCTCTCTTTATACATAAACAAAGGCTTGTTATTAATTAGATTCTATAGCCGACTACATTTTCACACGCGCGCGCACATACACACTCTTCTCATGGTGATCACACTAGAACAAAACCCACTTTAGCGGATTCTATAGCCGACGACGTTTTCACACACACACACACACTCCTCATGGTGATCTCACCACCTGGTTGGGATAAGGTATCAAATACCAAGAAAATGAATTCTAGCTTTCCAATGAACAGTGAAAGAGTTCTAGCTCTTCTGCTTTTCCACTCACTTATGTCATGACCTAAATGCTCATAAAGAGAGCTGGATCGATCTCTGTAGGCCTCGGTTTTGAATTGCTCGAATAAAGGCTGTGGGTACTCTGAGTTCCATTCCACCAATCATTTCAGCAGCTGGTTGACTGAGTCTCCTGCGTACTGTGAGGACCTTTTCCCTTGACCTTACCTTGTCCTTGCATATATTTGGCTCAGCATGCATGCAGAGCCGGGGCTTTGTCAGATTTCGAGGAAGTCTTTTGACCCTTGGTCAATGTAGCCTGGATGCATGATACTACTCACTTCCCAATTAAATCAGTCTTTGTACGTTTAAGCTAGCTAGCTCATCTGATTAGTTTCCAATAGCCCACATAGATGTAACAGCAGAGCATACAGTATTACGTCTATTCATGCAAGCTTATCTTTCCATGCAGAATATAAATTTCTCACTCTAAACATTCCTATATACATACAGATACAGTAACGTTAGACAAGGGTTCTGAGTTATAAAAGGCATATTATTCAGAAACAAGTAATAAATCTCTGTTTCCTCGGGGAGGCTAGCTAACAACAGCCCCTAACTCTACGACGACTGTCTCTCTGGCTGTTGTGAGGTTATAGAATGTGAGAGAGAGAGAGAGAGTGAGTGATGGATCCCTTGGAATTTGGACTCCCCTTGTTCTGGTGGGAAAGTAGAGCACTGCACTGGCACTGACTCTTCTCAGTACGTACGCACCCCCCGCGCCGAAAACGACGAGCCATGCACTTTAATATCCTATCCTTCTTCTCCTATAATAAAACACACACATGTAGACACAGGTGGCTCTTGGGGGTAGCCCTAGCTCTCCTTCCTGGACCTGATCTACCTCCCCACTCTCTCGTCCTCTTGTGCAGCTATCCTGACCATGACACTACACCAACTAATGCATGCATATGTCCTTTCTCCTATACATCCTACTGATAGTGGCTCCCCTGTTAATTGACTTCCAATATATATATAGGAACTTTTATTAGTAGGTTGAAACTTAGAAGCATTTGGAAATTGGAACCATTTGGCCGGCTATTTTGTACAGTACTAAGCTTTCAAGCAGATTATTTTTTCTCTCGTTTTTGTTCTGTATCCAGCTCCCAGTTCGACACTTCCACAAGCTATCCTCGATAGAGCAATGGAAGCGGTAGAAATGTCATTCCGGTCATTGAGACGTGGCAGTCGGTACGTGTGCAATATATTTGAGAGGATGGGTTATTTAAGGGTGGGCAGAGGAGTGTTATAAATGCCGGCATGTGGGCGGGCGAGACGAGAGGAGTGTGGGAGGACGTCGCCTTTACGCACCCGGCGCTCCATCCATCAATTTTAGCAGGCGCTCCACTGCCAATGAAGAAAGTGTACGTGTGTATGTACGTCTCTCAGCAGCTAGCGGACGGCCAGAGAAATATATATATATTTACGCTGCGATCTATGTACATGGACATGTGACATGTATAATATATATGGCATCTATCGATAGTCAACTATCGATTCTCGATCTATCCTATACCGATAGGATAGATCAAGACGTCGGTATCTCACTATAAATACATTCAATCGGTAACCAACTATCGATTAATTGATATAATCTATTGGTAGTCCATTAACTACCGATTGATTGATCTAATCTATCGGTAGTCCATTAACTACCCATTGATTAATCTAATCCATCGATAGCCCATTATTAATATGTGATAGATCAAAAATTGGTAATTGGTTACCGATAAATGGCATGTGTATTATACATACAATATGTCCATATACAAAAATATTTATTCATATAGTTATGTTACTCACGTATGATGCGTGCGGAGGTTCTAATTGTGATGGGTCCCACACGGGATCAAGCAAGTGTTGTTTAATTCTTTCACACATTAGGGAGTGGCGTGAGACTGGTTGGAGGAATATATATATATATATATATATATATATATATATCACAAAACATTTCTCCACAATGAAAGATTCATTAGAGATGGAGTATTCTATACTGTTTCCTTTGGTCTACTCATCGCACCAAATATTTTGTAATGAGATATGGAGCAGGTTATTCCGCTTTAAGTTTATTTTGTTTTTATATATTCCTAAAACTTGTAACGGGCGTGCGGATGATTTGGTCAGATGGTGTCGTGTAAACCAATCTGGCCTAGATTGAATCCTTGGTAAAGTATCGGGTGGTAATGTATGATTTTTTTTTTGACAAGTTGAGTCACAAAGACTAGTGGAAAGCAAAAACTACAAAAATAAGGTCCAAAATTTCAACCAACCCCATCATCTCCCCCTTGGGTTCCTCCGTCGGGGCTCCTACACAGAATTGGACGCTCCATCTCCCCCTGGACGCTCTAGCTAGGCTATTAGCGTCCCCATTCTCCTCCCTTGGGACGTGCCGGATGTGACACTCCCTCAATTGCGCGGCGCTCTAGCAAAGGCTATGTAGTCTGATAGGCTCTAATTTGTAGCTATGTCTAAATTCGGCTGAACTCATAAATAATTTTTTTTGTAATGTATAACTCGTGTGATTTGACCTTCTGTTTGATTGTGTGAGGTATTGGGTGGCTAATGCGTGCTTGGTTAAGTACCTCCCGTTTGAGGTTGAGAATATTGTGGTTCGTGGTTGTAAAGGGTTTTTGCTCAAAGTAAGCCAGGATTAAGGAGACTCAATAAAAAGACAAAAATCTCATATGGTTCATTAAACTCCAACGTTAACTCATGGAGCTACCCAAGTCGAGCCTTGAGCATAGAAGCAAGGCTCAGGCCAATCTGACTTAAAAGGGCTCGCCCCATTTACTGATATCTGTGCGTGATTACCTCGCTTCCGTTAGATTATTGAGCTTTGATCTGGGCCCTAGAATTCAGATCTTGAGCCAGTATAGAACAAGATTTAACCAGCGTGGGGTGACCGTGACTGGGGTTTACGCTGGCCCAACAGTGGCATAGACTGGTGTTGGATCTACGAAGGCCCAACAGTACCAAATCAGCAAGCCAGCTTGGCACTCGACGTGGGTTCCACACTGGCACAACAGTGCCAGCTCAGCAACCCAGCTGGAACTCGGCGTGGGGCCTACGCAGTTACATGCGCACGGGTGTGCTGATGTACAATTCAATCCACGGTGCAAAACATATATATAAAGTATATTTATTTATTTATAGTATATTGTATGTACATTATGAATATATATTTATTTGATATTTATGTATATAACTACATGTCTATTATATAAAATCCGGTGCATCCTATCATACGGACAATGATGTCTAATCCAAATTAAGTTCGGATATATTAGACGATCAAGATGAAGTCATGTGGAAGGTGGTGGTTACTGGATGGTTAAGAGAGAGAATGATTAGTGAAGGTGATGGTTACTCATGCCAGGTGTCACGGGGCCCCATTACTTATACTTATATGGAGCGATCGTTATATCATAACCTTTTGATATCAGTGGATTGGGAGATCTATGATAGCTTTGCTTGAATCCAACGGTGGTACCTGATCGCGATGATTATAGATTAGTGGTTTCCCAGTAGATTACAGTTGTGGTTTCACGGGGTCTATAGTTAACTAACTTTTCAATTTAGTGTTAGGTTTGGTAACGTTGTTTGGTGGCCACGTGACCTCACGTGACCGGTTTTCCGTTAACTCAACTAACGTCGTCATCGTCATGGGACTAAAATGACTAGATAGTTAACTACATACCATATTTTGTTATGTTTTAAAACACAGGGTATTCCAAATTGATAATTGTGAAGATGTCAAAACACAAGTTTGGACTTTTGTATACAAGACCATTATCCGACCATGAAGGATAATTTAGGGTGCGTTTGGATAGCCTTGAATGCGACGGATTAGATGTATTAGAGGATGGGCGGATTCCAAGTTCAGCGCATTCGTGTGTTTGGTTCACAGTGCGATTTGGAATTGACGGAATCCGTCGGTCACCGCATTCCAAATTTCGCGTATTGCGGCGTCCGCTAATTTTTAGCGGACGCCGCTCCTCGTCCCGTTTGGAATCCGGAAAATCGCGGGTCCCACGAGAGTTCCTCATTCAATCGGGATCTCTCTCATCCCATTTGCCCTGAGACCCCGAGCTTCTTCCATGGCGATGTGAGAGGCGGCTAGGCTCTCGCGATGTCTTCCTCCATCCTTCACCACGAGATCTGGGGAGGTCTCGTCCGCAGCCGGCAGAGGTCGAAGAACGCTGGTGGCAGCGGTCCTTTGAATGCGTTGCCGCTGAGGTTAAGGAGGAGCACACTATGGTAGAGCAAGCGGAGCTCAGGGGAGATGGTGCCGGAGAGGTGCGGATGGGAAGGTGATGGCCCGGGTGGCGTCGGAGGAGGGCGTGAAGGTCGCCGCCGGAGCAGTAGTCTATAAGGAAGCAGGCGTAGTGGGAAGCATCAAGGCGAGCGAGGTTGGGTTCCTTGGCGGCAATGGAAGACGCGGGCGAGGTCGGGTGCTCCAGCAGGCCTCGGAGGCGGCAATGGAAGACGCGGGCGAGGTCGGGTGCTCCAGCAGGCCTCGGAGGCGGCAATGGAAGACGCGGGCGAGGTCGGGTGCTCCAGCAGGCCTCGGAGGCGGCAATGGAAGACGCGGGCGAGGTTGGGTTCCTTGGCGGCGGCGGCGGCGTTGAGGTCGATGACCTTGAGCGCGCAGTCCAAGGTCGGGTGCTCCAGGCCTTGGAGGCGGCAATGGAAGACGCGGGCGAGGTGGCCGGAGCCGAGGTGGCGGAGGAGATGGAGGTGGCGGAGGTGGAGGTTGCCATCCGGGGAGAGGTTGGCGGCGGCGCGGAGGGCTGACCAGTGGGGGTCGGAGCGGCGGTGGGGGTGGGGGGTGTCACCGGGTTACGCAGCTGATACGACTTGAAAAGTGTCGCGGCTTAACAAGTCTGCTCAAAATTACAAATTTATAATCAAAATACTAACTAACTACTTTAGGGGTAGATAGCAGTGAGTCCGAGTCGAATCCACAGGGAATGCGTAGGAAAATAATTAAACTACTAAACTCAATCTAAGTATTCCTACCGATAAGTTGGGAAAATATCCAGAATTGAAACTAAACTAATACTAAAGGATTTATAAATGCGATAAAAGATACCATGGAGTTCTTAATCAATAACTAAGGTTCTACCAGATCTTCCTAAGATCAGGGCATGCAAACACGATGAATGGCTTTCTAATAATTGATAAGTGAATGGCTAGTTCTCCTTATCACTCAACAAGTTCTGTTTAGGATTCATTGTTGGCAAGAACAATTATCTAATTATCAGTGACCGAATGATTAGTTATGTTCACTGCTAATGAACCCTCTTATTAGGATGAGTTCATCGCAAATAGTATTACGGATATGGATTTAGGTGTAAAATCGAGATGACTTCGCATCTCGATGGCCGAAACTACAAAGGTAAGATGCATGAAGGATTAGGGATAGAACGTAGTGGGACTAGCACTATTATAGTGGGACTAGCACTATACAACCCCTAATCACGAAGAAGATTTCATCCGAGATACCATGGGACTAGCTTGGTCCTCTTATTTGGATGAATCCAATCCAAGCCCTAGCATACACAAGCTCCGGAATCAAGTGCAACCAAGAACAATCCATACATCCAGCAAGAAATCGACACCAAGGTATAAAAGAAATAGAAATCAATCCATATAAGCCAAACAATAATGTATACAAGTCCTAGATCTCAGAAATCCCTAATAGAAACCCTAATTACATCATAAGAATCCCATGGTAAAAAGTTAGCTACTCATCTTTAGGGTTTGATCCATAGATGAAGGTTGATGATCTCCTCCCGCCATGGATTTCCTCCCAAAGATCTCTAAAGACAAGTTAAAAAGAAGAAGGAAAACGTTCTCCCTCTCCAAGGGAGAAGAAAGACCCTCCAAGGGAGAGGAAAGACCCTAAAAGATGCCTATTTATAGCCTAGGTATCCACCTTAACTCCGATTAGATCTTGGCCTTTGATTTTCCTTAATAAATATCAAGGAAACGGTCATTTCCGAGTCCGATCGATCGGACTCTAGGTGTCGGATCGATCCGGTGCATAAAAATCTTCGATTTCTAGCTTTTCTCGAGTCCGATCGATCGAACTATGGGTGTCGGATCGATCAGACTTAGTAGGAGGGATGGAGGGATCGATCTGACCATGATCCTCTGAAAAATATGTGTTCTGTGAGTCTGCTGCATATTCCAATCGATCGGACTTTTCAGCGTATTTTCTGTCTTGCCATCCAGACTGCGCCATCGGTACTAAAATTGCCGTAACTTCCTTTAGGAAACTCGGAATCACGAACCGTAAAATTTTCCTGAAACTAGACTTCAAGAGCTTTCCAACTATATATGGCACATCATCTGGTTCTTCCTGAGCATGTACAGTTTAATCTTCAAAGCCAATCTATCTTCATTCCTTTGCTCCTAGCATGCCTTTATTTGTTCGTTTTAGCACCAATCATGATCTAATCGTCATTGAAGGCTCTTATACCTGAAATACATCATAGACTATCAAAATAGCATTGCTCGGAGACTAACGAGACCTAGTTGAAAGGGTGATTTGTGCACTTTTCACGTCTTATCAGCAGCGGATAATTTTTCAAAGTTTAGAGTTACCCGATGCCGGCGCCAAGAACCCTCCTCTCCTTGCTCCACGCCTTGGGCGCTCCTTGCCCACGTCGCGCCCCATGCCTTGACGATGGTTAGTGCAGCAAAGTCCTTCCTTGACCAGCCTTCTCCACGTCTTCTTCTCCTCCTAGCACCAAAGGCACACCAAGGATGAAGAACCTACGATATATGGCAAGGGGATGGCCCTCTTCCTTTATTAATCAAACAACCTTTACAGGAGAATCTCTCACAACTCTCTCTCCCTCCAAGGTACAAAGATCTCTCAATAAGGAACCTCCCAAACCCTAGCCAAAGCCTAGATGCCCCACACCTTGGCCGGCCTATTCCTTATATAGAGGAATAGTCCTTGGCTTGCTCCAACAAGCCATCCCTAAGAAGTCCTACTCAAAGTCCTGACTTACATCCTTATCTAGGCTAAGGATGAGCCTCACACTACGTTCCCAAACATAGTTGGACTCTCCCTTGAGCTTGACTTGCTTAAGGATCACCATGACCACCACTTGACTCAAAATAGGACTCCTTCCTATTCGTCCGCGCCAACAACAAGTTTCCTCGTGCCAAACTTCGTATTCCCCATGTCATCCCCTATTCCAAGTCGAATGCACGCGAGACATTTGAATTTGCTCGGCTAGATCGTCCTCCAAGGCCTATCTGCTCTGCCTGGCGCGCCGTCTCCTAGTCCGACTCGGAGTCGCACGTCATCTTCAAATTCTTCGGTGCCAAACCCGCTTTTGACCGCGTCAATCGTCTTGGAGCTTCCATCCCAAGTGAAATTAGGTGTTTTGCCCGCGTGACTTTCAACCTAGCACTTATCGCATCAGCCTAGGCAAGCCAAGTCCTAGTCCGACTAGGACTGGGCATCCTGAGCGCGTCGCGCACGCGCCGCGCGCTTTCTTGCGTGCTGCACGCGCGCTCGACCCGCGCGCCCATCTTGGACGCCTTGGCGCGCGCCCCGCTCGTCTGACTTGCTCCCGCGTGCGTCTTGCTCCGCTGGGCTCGCGCCGCGTCCTGGCACGCTGTCTTCCTCCTTGGTCCGGTCCACCGTGCCATGCTCGGAATCCATCGTGCCATCTTTGGGGAAATGTCGTCTAGCCTCCATCAAGGACTTTTGCTCGTGTGATCATGGTGTATACCTGTTGCCCATGGCTTGGTGTGTTGCACCGCGCCATGGCCTTAGTCATGGCCCGTGTCAACTCCGGCTGACGCGCGCCATGGCCCATGTCAGGACTCAAGGCCCTGACAGGGGGGAGGGACGGTGGAGGAGGTTATAATATTAGAATTTTGACTTTTTTTTATAACGTCAGCAAATTGTTGATGAATTTTGACTTTTTTTTTATCACGTCAGCAAATTCATCCAAAAAAGTCAAAATAATAATAAAAAGAGTCAAAATCGATGTCTCTCTTTTCTCACGTCAGCATATTCAGCTCATTCAGCTTATCCATACCAGACAAACCAAACGACAGAATTAACATATTTCGCTCATTTCATACAGACCAGCCAAACAACAGAATCAAAATCACAGAATCACCAAATTCAACTCATTTCTCATTCATCTCATTCAGCTCATTCCTCATTCAGCTCATTCGTCAGATTTAGGATTGCCAAATGGGCCTTTAGAGTTTCCTCTACTGAGGAGCCCCCACCTTATCCCGCGAAACAAACACCCCCAGCATTCCCTCCCTTCCGGAGTTACCATGCAAGCTATCTATATTCGGTTGGGCATCCAAACCCAAAAACTCATCTGAAGCCTATGCCGATGCCTCTTGCCCGAAAAGGACCTTGGCCCTTCTTTTACTAATTTTCGTGCCTCCTTACTTCACATCCGTTAGATTATTGGGCTTTCATTTGGGCCCTCCAGATCTTGAGCGAGTATAGCACAAGATTTAACCAGCATGGGGTCCACGCAGCCCAACAGTGTCGTGATTACGGTTGGATTATGATGGCTCAACAGTGCCAAATCAGCGACCCACCTTGGGCTTGGCACTCGGCGTGGGCCCTCCGCAGCAAGCCCAACAGTGCCAGCTCAGCAACCTAGCTGGCAATCGGCGTGGAGCCTATGTGGTTACATGGCACAAATCTATCTTATAAAGTAGTGTTTTATGACGTGGCATCTGAATCATGTACATATCTGAGTCATATACATGTGCACACGTGACGAAGGGGGGAGAGAGAGGGGGGGTCGTTACCGGATGGTTAGGAGAGAGAGAGAGGGTGAGTACTGGAGGGTGTTGGTTACCCGTGCCAGGTGGCACGAGGGGGTCGGTCTAGTCTACTATATAAAATAATGTTTTTATGACGTGGCATATATGAGTTATATCATGAATCATCTACCATTACACACGTGGCATGGATGTAAATATAGAATCTTTGGTTTGGGGATAAGATGGGTTATCCCCACCTTATCCCCAAACAAAATGGGTTTAGTAAAATAGAAATAAGGTGGGTTAAGGTGGGTCATCCCAAAAAATGAGCATATCACATATCTTATCCCCATTTAACTCCACATCTATTGTATCCCAATTTATATTTTTTTATTAAAAAAATATTTTAGTCTATCCCCACTCATTATCAAACGGCTAACTCCACATTAACTTTTCTAACCCCAAAATTTCTTAACCCGGAATAACCTATCCCCTTACCAAACAACTTCAAAGTAGGGGAGGAAATGGGGGGTTAGTGGGGGTAGGTGGTTACCTGTGCTAAGTGGCATAGGGGGGGCCTACCTAGTCTATCTTATAAAGTAACATTTATGATGTGACATATAAGTCATCATTTGAGTGATATATCTCGATCGCATAGGTGGTAGAAATAGATCAAGAGTAATTGAATATATCTATCTATATTGCATAGGTGGTAGAAATAGATCAAGAGTAACAGAATATATGGATAGGGATGTCCGATCTAAGTTAAACCTAGATATATCAGGTCATTATCAAATGATTAGGAGAGAGATGATGATTAATGGAGGTGGAGGTGGCACGGAGAGCTCTACAAGTATATATATATATACTAGGTGGGCCCAGTGTCACTTGACACGGTGTTGACATCGATTTTTGCTAAGGCTAAGTCGACTACATTTGCAGAAGTCCCCGGGCTGAATCAGCACGCACCAAACCCAAATTGGCTCATACACAGTCGAGTCCATCCAAATCTCCTACATATCCCCGGTTTTGACGGCATCCTATACAAATCGGAGGAATAAGTGTATTTTAGTAATTTTACCCATCCAAGGGTATTTTGGGAATTTAGACCAAAATGCACGTCTAAATTTCCCACTACACTCCAAAATAGCCGTTACATAGCTTTGATGGCATCATAAATAAGCTGTGTAAATATAGGGGCATTTTGGTAATTTTCCACCACACCTGGGAAATTACAGAAGATTCCCTGAAATAAAAAAGGGAAAAATCCGAAAATTCAAATAAACCCAAACAAATACCCAACTTCAAATTCGCCTAAGTCCCGGCAAAAATATACGTGCACCACATAATGCGCGCACGTGTCCACGACACGCACAGAAATCACGTCGCCATGCGTCGCGTTTAAATAACCAAACCGAAAGGGTATTTTGGTTATTTAACCCTAAGGGGCATTTTAGTCATTCCACACATTCAGGGGTGTGAAAATCCGGAACAGAGATATTTCATCTGCGCCGGGGACATTTCGGTCTAAAATATATGGCCGATAAAAGGATATTTTGGTAATTTACACCCGGCTTGCCCGGGAATATTTCAGTAAATTTTTCAAAATATTATATGAAATATCGAAATTAAAATTTAAATAAGACATTTCAAATATCCGAATAATTCAACAAATATTCAGATAATTCAAATCTGAACATTTGAATTTCAAATTCGAATTTCAAAACAAAACATCTACCCATATAAAATCAGCCAAATCAAATATATATCATACCATATGAGAAATCAGCATATTCAATTATGGTTGGATTGCATTTCCATACCATATAAAAAAAATCAGCATCTCTAAATATGGTTGGATTATATGAGCTATCCTTATATAAAAGGATTAGCATCAATTAGTATCCCTTAATCAAGATTCTCCATCCCATATTAAGAGATCACCTCTCGTGCCTATAAAAGGAGGAGGGTGAAGGCTGGTTGAGGGGCTGGGAAAATTAAAAGAGAAGGCTGGCAAATGAGGAGAAGGCTGACGAGGAGAGAAGAAAGGAAAAGAGGAGGAGCGTCGCCATCGCCGTCGCCCACCTTGCTCAAGCCCAAGGAGCACCTCGCCGTCGCCGTCTGGCCCAAGGATCTCTGCTCCAAAACCCAAAGGCGTCTCCGTCGCCGCTGCCCAACCAGAGAAACCCATCCCCCGCCGTCATCCTTGATCCAGCCGACGACCTCTGTTCGAAGAAGCTTGGCTCAAGGCTGTTGAAGAGGCTGAAGACGTTGAAGCTTGGCTGAAGGCGTTGAAGCTTGGCTGAAGAAGAAACTGAAGAAGAGGCTTGAAGACGAAGAGGTTCTGGTGACGCTCCAATGTTGCGCGCTACCGGACGAAGTAGATCCAGCCAACGCAGCCGGAACCCATCGAGACGCTCGCGTCTCTGGGTCGACGCTATAAGAGGCTCGTCGATCCCGCCGCTCAAGCTCCACCTCTCCTCTCGCCGCTCAGCCTATACTTCCAGCAAGCCGGCGTCCTCAAGTTCCAGCTGTTGATTTCTCTGCTCCGGCCATCTTCTCACCACTGCGAAGCTCAGATCTAGGCGTCCTCAAGTTCCAGCCGCGACTCCCCTGCTTCCAGACAATCCTCTGGTCCAGTCCAAGGAGCTCCGGCCATTCATCTGTTCTAGCCGACGTCTTCAAGCTTCCAGCACATCACTGAACTCCAGCTGCCTCCTCCTCTGTTTCCAGCTGACACCCTCAACTCCAGCGGCTTCTCTTCCACGCCAACGAATCCCAAGTTCCAAAGTCGCTGACTTCCTCTGCTCCGGCTACATCTCCACAGGCGTGCGAAGTCCAAGCCCAGGCGCTCTCAAGCCTCTAACCGACGTCCTCAAGCTCCAGCCGGTGCAATCCTCTGTTCAAGCTGGTGCATTCCCCAGTTCCAAACCGACTTCATCAACGTCCTCCCATGACCACGGAGGTCGGATCCGTTGGACGGCAACAACTCTTCCACGCCCAACGGACTTAGAAGCTCCGGTGGCAAAGATGGCGTGAAGGCTCTGCTGGGAGGTTGTGAGAGACGTCCGGAGATAGATGGCGAAGCCCTGCCGAGACGCCCACGTCGGAGACTCGAAGAGCTTGGAGGCTTGAAGACGGAGAGGTTCTGTTGATGGCTTGAGGTTGTGCACCACCGGAAGACGCCGATCCCGTCGACGCAGCCGGAACCCATCCAAAGCTCAAGTCGTTGGGTTGCCGCTGTAAGAAGCTTCGCCGGTCCTACGACGCAAGCTCCATCCCTCCGCTCGGCCCAGACCTCCAGCGAGGCACTCCAGTTAGCTTCCCTGATGGCGACGGTGACGGAGATCAGATCCAAGCACTCCCTCATCTCCAACGGCTTTAAAGAACGACGCCTCCCCTGCTTCCCCTGTTCTAGCTGACGCTTCCCATCTTCCCAACGGTCCGGCGACGCAGGGGCTCAAACCCACTCTAAAGAAGAATATCCACCGTCGTCTCTCCAAGCCCGAGCCGGCGACACAAGCTTCATCCCCGGCCGCTCGTCGCACATCTGCTGCTCCCTGTTGCTCGCCACACGTCCCCTGTTCCAGCCGGCGTCTACACTTCTCTAGCTCCAGCCGACTTCATCAAGTCCGGCTGCTGTTCTCCCACGGCGACGGAGATCTGGTCCCTCTGGACGGCATTCCTCAGCTCTCGAAGATCCGGCGACGAAGCTCCAACAACGTCCTGCATGGCGATGAAGGTGGAGGTCCAAGACCTCACGTCCTTCCCTTTTGTTATTATTATTATTATTATTATAATGTTTATGTTATTGGATCTAGAATCGGAGGTGTTCCCTACGGGGATGTAAATGATGGATCTGCCGATTTGGCGATCCAGGGGTGTGGTGCCTACAATTTCCTGATATGAAATTAAAATATGATTTGCTCGGAAATAAAATAGAGATCTCGTCCCCGCGAGATCGACGTTTTATCCACGAACACACGGGTAACCACTCACCCCCACTACCCCTAACCATCCACCCTCAGTGCCCTCTCCCTCCTCCCCTCTTTATGACTCAGCTGCCATGTGTCCCCCTCTCTTCTCCTCTCTCTATGACTCAACTGTCCGGTGTGAGAAAATAAATGAGTCAGATTGTGACTCATAAAAAGCTGATCTTATATAATAGATATCGCCACCTCTCTCCTCCTCTCTCCATGCCTCAGCTGTTATATGTGAGAAAATAGATGAGTCAGATTGTGACTCATAAAAATTGATCTTATATAATAGATATATAAATATATATTATATAAGATCCAGTGCATCATATCATACGGATAGGGGTGTCCGATCTAAGTTAAGGCCGGATATATAAGGCAATCAAAATGAAGTCACGTAGAAGGTGATGGTTACCGGGTGGTTAGGAGAGAGATGATGATTAATGGGGGTGGTGGTTAAGGTGGGGGGGGAGGGGGGGGGGTGGGGGTGAGCAAAACCGAATTTTTAGAACCGAACCGAACCGAACAATTCGGTTCGGTTTTTCGCTATATTCGGTTCGGTTCGGTTTTTTTTGTCAAAAATTCGGTATTCGGTTCGGTTTCGGTTTTTATTTTTAAAATTCGGTAAATACCGAAATACCGAAATTTTTAAAATTATATATCTTATTTTGGTTCGGTTTTATATTGTAAGTAAAAAAATTACGAATTATTTCGGTTTTTTCGGTTCGGTTCGGTTTTTACATGAATTCGGTTCGGTTCGGTTTTTAAATTAGTGTACCGAATTAATTCGGTTCGGTTCGGTTCGGTTTGGTTTTATACACTAATTCAGTTCGGTTCGGTTCTTTAAATCATGGTATTTCGATATTTCGGTTCGGTATATACCGAATTCTCACCCCTAGGAGCCGCTGCTGGTATATATATAGAGAGAGTGGATATTGGTGGTCTATCGTTTGACGTGCCGGTGGATTTCAAAAAAAGCGTGCTTAACGTTGTTCTACGAGGCTGTATATTTAGGGAACCACTACTTCAGCCTAAACTGAACTGATCTTGTTTGATTTTAAAAAGCACAGTATCCAGCACTTTTATGCAAATTTATTTTCTGTTGCAAACAGTTAGTTTTATTAACTGGATAGGGATTTGAAAATATGGAGCGCAAAATATTGTGTAAGTTGCACATTCGATGATGTGGGTCGGCACGTCATTGTGCCACTTAGGTGCTGTTTGGTTGTGAGATAAGCAATTCTGGATTAGAGATGATAGGGATTGGTATGCTGGGATAAGTAGTCGGATATATATGGTATTTTGTTGAAAAGTAGTGATTAAGTAGTAATGTTTGGTTGAAAAAGTAGAGATAAAATTGATGTGATTGGTTGAAAAGTAAGGATAATGAAGTAATGATCGGTTGAAAAGTGAAAAAGTAGGGATAAAGTTGATGTGATTGGTTAAAAAGAAGAGAAAATGTAATAATGATTGGTTGAAAAGTAGGAATAAAATAGGGATAAAGTGGGGATATGAATGTGAATAAAAATGAGAATTAGATGATATTTGGCTGCAATACAGACATAAAATGTGCTTAACCTAGAATAGGGATTTTCCATCCCCCAACCAAACAAGCCCTTTTAGGCTCCACCTCAGTGTAAATTCTATATCTCAGATGCTTGTATGGATCAATAAAATAAAAAGAACTGTTGCATTACAGATAATTCAGCCAATTCTGATTCCATTAAGGGCTTTCAACTGCTTTAAATGAGAAACAAGTTTACTCACTAAAGGAACCATCTTCCTCAGCTCACAACTCTTTTGGCTGTATCAAACTCTGATTATAAAATGTTTTACGTATCTCCTCTTATGGCATTTTGTGGGCAGGATTTATGCAGCTGGTGGTCCTGAAGGCTTTGAAACACTTTATATGCCGTGGAGCCAGAACTATGCTGCAGGACCACTGATTTGCACATATGTCGACGTGGCACGATTGATAGTCAAAGTACCGATTCTTTTATCTATCTCATCGGTAGCCCACTACCGATATCTTCATCTATCCAATCGGTAGTGGGCTATCGATAGGATAGATGAAAGTATCGGTACTTTGACTACCGATCGTCAGCATGTACATAAAACTTTATTCATACTGTAGATATACTATTGGGAAAAAAGATTTGTATACATGCCCACGTGGCATGTACATTACACATGGTTGAATCGGTAGCTCAGATGAAAGATTCGATATTTGACATGTGTATTACACATGCTACCGATTGGTTGATCTAGTCGGTACCGATGGACTAGATGGTTGAATCGGTACCTCAGTACCGATTCAAACCCGTGTGTAGTGTACACATATAAGCGCTACTGCTTGTATATGCCTAAGGACATCAGCATATATCACAAACCACATGCATGACTAGAGAAGGAGGTAAGACTACCATGTGGTGAGTTGACCTTAAGCTCATCCCAAACACTTGGCTGGGAGTCCCTGCTTTCTTTATAGTTGGCCACCAAAAGTATAAATAGCGAAAGGATTCAAAAGATGAGCTCTAGAGAGGCTCTGTGGAGAGGGGTGGCAAGGCAATGGCTACCATCTCTCTCAATTCCTTACCCCTTCCTCCCTCGCGTCCCAGGAAGCTCTTGGAGTCGTCTTATGTCAATGGAGGGCTGAAACCGATCGCTGTTGCTGGAAATCCTCCGACCTTTGTCTCGGCACCAGGTCGCCGTATAGTTGCAGGTGAGTTACTTGCTACCATATTTGGTCTTGAATTTAACGCTTCTAGAGTGAATTGCCATGCTAGTTCTGCAATTTTTTCGCTGACATAGCGCTTTTCGCTATAATTTAAACAAGCATCACCCAGATACTTCTTGGTATGATTTTTGCCTCCTTCTCATTTGGGTTGTTTTAAGTCTTGAATCAAGGGAACTCATATTCTATTGCTGAAGTTTAATTTAGTTACTCTTAAATACAACCTGGCTGGCTGACATGGTAACTTTCTGAAGAGTTGCCAAGTGCCAAATGATGAAATTTCTTATAAAAGCTAGAACTTTGAGAAATCACAGTTCTGGGTTTTGATGATCATCCAAGGGTTTGAAATGTGCTTGTATGCAAAATAGGTCTACAAATGACTAAACATCTATGAATCCCAAGGTTTTCTATTGTATTACTTTCTCCAGAAATCCAACACCGCTTAAACTTCTTTCATGGGCTTCAAAATTAGTGTATATGGGTAACCTAATCTTGGTTGATGACTTGATGATGTTCGCTGTTTCATTTCTTACATATTGTTTACTATGTCTTACTGAATTTTAGTGGGAGATCTACACGGGGACCTTGTTCAAACAAGATTTGCTCTGGAGTTGGCTGGTGTCTTGAGCTCAGATGGTCACGATAGATGGATTGGTGGAGAGACAGTATGCTATCTGATCTTAATTTGTATAGAATTTACTTTTGTCCAGGGAGGGACAATATGCCTACCTTAATCTATACTTGTGTCTACAAATTTCTAAAAAGCTTAAAGAGTAGCTAATTGGCCCAATTTTTTCTTTTCTTAATTGCATGGTCTAGCTATATGATTGTGCAGTGGATACCTTTTATCATACAAACTGATCTGGCGTCCCAACACGGACCTATGACAGCAAAACTAGAATCAGAAAACAGCATAGAACTCGAGTATTATAACTATAAACAAAGAATATATTTCCTCTATCAAGATGGATAATGTGCAATCACTTTGCAGCATATATATGGACACTTCTGTGACAGAATAGTAATTTCCTTTCCTATTAAAAGCTTTCTTTTTCTTTTAATTTTCATGTATTTTCTGAATTTTTCATCAAATTAAATGTTCCGTTTGCCTTCGTATTTGCTTCATACGCACTCGTCAGCTTGTTTCTACTAGAATAGTAGATTAGCAACATTTTAATTTACAGATGATACTATTTCAGGAAGAAGAATATGTTGTTGATATTTTCTCATGTGAAGAACGTCTCTTTCTAAGTATGCAACAAAAAATCTTCTCCTATGTCCAGGTATTAATTCAAGTTGGCGATATTCTTGATAGAGGTGAAAACGAGATAGCTATCTTATCTTTATTGCGGTCACTACATATCCAAGCAAAATATAAAGGTGGTGCTGTTTTTCAGGTGAGCTCATCATTCTCTTACAGAATACAGGAACTTTTTAGTTTTCAGATGCTATAAAATTTTGATTTTTAGATAGAAATCTTTCATTAGAAGGTTAAAGAGATCCTTTCAAATATTTCAACTAGTACTTATGCAAGTATGGGGACATATGCCATTGTGTATGTGAATGTCATGGTACTGGGATTATACTGACCGGTGGGGTTTTCTAACTGGTTTATGTGCAACTATAATAAATTGCTGTTAACATCTTTCAAACTTTTGCTTGTTATCTATTCACTACTTTTATACTTGTCCTGACTTACAAATGTTCTTTAATATTTTACTAGGTAAATGGTAACCATGAATCCATGAATGTAGAAGGTGACTTTAGATATGTTGATCCAGGGGCATTTGATGAGTGCATCGACTTCTTGGAATACCTGGATGGTTATGAAAATAATTGGGAAGCAGCTTTTGTTGGGTGGGTTAGTGTGTCTGAAAGGTGGAAAGAAAATCGTAAAGTGTCTGGAAGTCATTGGAGTCCTTGGAACTTGGTGAAGGTACCATCCTGTCTTCCCATTTTACCATCTGCATAATAATTTTATGCCCTGTATTTTAGAGCTTTTGCAAAGTTCGTTTGATAATGCAAATAGTCTTCTCATGAATGGTTTTGCTTTTCACTAGCTCAATACTAATGTCTTTGTAACATTTAGATTGCAATTGGATTATATGAATATAGACTCCCTTCAACCAGATAATCCCCAAATATTTTTCAATGCCTTAGTATGCCTTGTAAATTCATAAAACCTTTAGCATGTATGATGAAGAGATGCCCAGTTGGGCCAATTCTGTAGATATGTCACTTGATAGTTAGATGAAAATACTTGCAATATCTAACCAATGATGTTGTGCAACCCTCTCAAAACGTATTGATCCATGTTAATTCTTGACACACGCGATGAGCGAATGCATAGTAGCCTGCCTTTCTACTACAAACTGTAGTATTTGTCCCAATTGCAAGCCAATCAAACCCAAACCATTTAGAAGCTGAGGGTCAAATTGACAGCTGTGTGGTTACTGTCACTACATTGCGTTGCATCTACCACTGCACATGGTCTTATTGTGATTCATCTGATAAAAATGACGCACAGTCCCCTAGCTTGACTAATGCTGTTTACAGTGGACTGTTTATTTGCATACCTAAGTACCACATGAGTGTGGACAATGCTTGATTTATGTACTGAAGAAACATCACTTAGGTGTCAAAGCTTTGCAAGCATTTTCTTGTTCAGTTTTCTTTGAAATGATTTGATTTCTGAACTGATAATTATGCTGACAGAATTTTTCGCAATATTAGGACAGCAGCGGAAGGGTATAGTTGCTAGATCATTACTTTTCAAGCCAGGTGGTCTATTGGCTTGTGAACTTGCACGCCACCCTGTTGTTCTTAAAGTTGGTGATTGGGTGTTCTGTCATGGTGGCCTTCTTCCTCATCATGGTAACTTTGATTATTATACTTATTAAATTGATGATTGTAAGATGATACAAGGATTGTTCATCCTTGAAGGCTAATTGTACTCCAATTAACAATTGCCAAGCTGCTTTCAAGTATATTTTTTTAACCTCTTAGATTTATATCATCATACTGATGATAGTATATGTACTAAATTTAAGTTTAGTTTTCTGATGAACAGAGATGTTAAATAATTATATGCCCTTAAAAGGTTTTCTTCACCCTGCACTTAATCCTTGAAGTTCTTCACACAATGTGGAGATGGCTTCAGTTGTAACTTTTCCTTGTCATAGTCAACTGTTTAACTGACTTCAACCCTCTCACGCTTAATCTTTCATGGACCCGTTTTTTGTCATCCTTCTCAATCCTTCTACTGGAACCTTTGTTAAAAATAGCGATGATCTACATACATATGCTCTGTCATCCTAAGTATTTTGGAATGCATTATACTGAGAACACAAATCTTCTTTCCGCTTCTGACTGTGCGAATATTTCTGCAGTTGCATATGGTATAGAGAGAATGAACAAAGAAGTATCATATTGGATGCAAGGGCTTCACAAAAATGATGATGGTCCTAACATTCCTTTTATAGCTACCAGAGGTTATGATAGTGTTGTTTGGAACCGCTTGTACTCTAGAGATTCAGCAGACTTGAAGTACCACACTTGGCAGGCATGCTTTCTCTTGTGATTTTGTAGTGGATAGTTGTGACAAATAAGAAATTATTTGCTCGATCCATGGCTTCTTAATAACTGTGTTATCATCTCAGGTATCCTCCATTTTGGAAGAGACGTTACAAGCTATAGGTGCTCGGGGAATGGTAGTTGGCCACACTCCACAATCCAATGGTGCAAACTGGTAGGTCTCATTCTTCAACGAAATGTAAGCGTTATGGAAAGGCTTTGTTCAGTTGACTAACATGCTCTTGATCAATTTACGGTAGCAAATATGGTTGCAGGATATGGCGTATTGATGTGGGCATGTCGAGTGGCGTCCTCCATTCAAGACCAGAGGTAAACATGTAGGATACCCATAATTAAAGTTTGGACCACTAGGTAACTTTCAATATCAGGCTAGTTCTATGTGTCATGTACATGATGTTATTCCTCGTTTTGAGGGTAGTCTCTGTCTAAGAATTCCCTGAATGTTAGTTACAGGTAGACTGCAGATTTAGATGCTATGGGAATGCGTGAGGTTTATATCTGGATTGTTAGTATCACCAACTACATTTAGATTTGCGGCATAAGCTGCTTTACAGTGCATCATAATCTTCGTGATTACGCTAGATGATCTCCAAAGATTCCAATCTTGAACAATGCCAACATTTGTCAAGGGTACATGATGATCCAGATGTTGGAGGGATGATTGTTTCTATCTGTCAGTTATCTGGTGATATTACTGCTATTTCATCTGAATGTCTTGAAAATATAATTGTTCTAACATAGGAATAATACCATCTTTGGGTGCTAAGTTTGTAGGAATGATCTTCCGTATGGCACCGATAAATATATCTGGGATCAAGAGTTAGCAATGACAAGACAAATGTGGAGATTGTAGCCTTTATGCCCTAGTTAAATAATGGAAGATGTGTTTCCATTTTTTTGCTATTTCTCATTACTCATTTGTGTCCTATGCTGAAATAGCAAGATGTTGAATGAACTGCAACATTGGTAGGAGGGTGACAGAAAATGCAGATTCGTACCAATAGAAATGTGTGGTCATTGCTAAAATGCATTGGTAGTCCATGTTGTGGTAAGTTGTGGTTTGCAAATATGCAGATGGGCTCTACGAAGCAAATTAGGAGGAGGAATGTCATCTTCCTTCTAAATCCATTGGCTGAATTCAAGATTGTAACCTAGAGATGCTGATTAACGTCCTTCTGAAAGGCAATTCTTGAATTTACTGCATGTTCCTGAAGAGAACGAAGGCAAGAATTATGACTTGTTAATAGATCAAATATCAAAGACGATTGCTGAAACGAAAGGAATCTGTTTGTTACTTGTGTATTATGAAATAATCAAACCACTCCTTCTTGATGTTTATTTTATCATTTTCAATTTTCCATATATGTCTGATTTTCTGTTTTCTTATCTGCAACGTACGTTAGTGTGTCAAGGTGTCATTCATATTTGCTTCATGCAAGCTTTTATAGAATGCAACAGTTATCAATATGCACTGACTAATTATAAATTTCTCTTTGACCAGGTTCTGGAGATTATAGATAATCAAGCAAGAGTCTTAAGGAATCTGAATGATAGATTCAGTGAGCTGGAAGCAATGGACTATTTGTGAACTCTGTATCAAGATTAGTAAAGTCTGACTCATAATTGCTCGTCTGATTTTAAACTTGCTAGTTATACATAACATTCATTAAAGAGGAGTTACCTGGAAATACTGGGTGTTAGACTATATATCTATTAACTCTCCCTTTTCTAAATGCTTAAGTTTTTGGATTGAGTGGTTAGATTGTATCACATGGTATCAGAGCAGAGATTTTGGGTTCAAACCTTACTCCCTCCAATAGTTATCTCAGCTGCTCCCTCCAATAGTTGTCTCAGCTGCTCTTTAAATTCAATATTCATATGTGAAGAGGTCATGCTCTCTTATTATTGAAGTTGATGGTAGTTTTTTAGTTGGGTTAGAAAAGGTTGATGCCCATATGGCACTCATATATTAATCGAACCATAGAATCTGGGAAAATGAGCACCATAATCATCGGCATCAGCAACAAATGTGGACAATAAAAGAATCATTTGTCATGTTATTGAGAAAAAATGTAGGCATAGAGGAGTTCATTCCACACATCAGGTACTCCGGGAAGGCACCAATGTATGCAGTCAGCATAGCTACTTGGGTCTGCTAGCTGTTCTTGTGTTAGAGCTTCCCACTGCTTTCGATAAACTGATGGGTGGGCATCTTTGCGATACTCCGAGAGCTGAGTTACATTCAGCATCTGCACACTCACACCTCTGTTCTTCAAGCCTTCAATTGTTGCCTCAACCACCTTCATCATCCTAGCGTCAGATCCCCTGCCTGAGTAGCCATCTCTAGTAATTGGCTCTGTCTCGTTGTAGCAATTCTGATTGCTATCGATGCCCCATTCATCACCCCTGGCAGAAATTTGTAAATTGAATTAAACAAGGGGAAAGCATTGTAAATCTGAATAGCCACTACGCTTCAAGGATTGGGTAACAACCGGTGGAATTATTGTTGAACTCGTTTTAGGCTTTAGTTGTTGTTTCTGGAAACAAGTTTAGTTTATACATAAAGGGTCTTAGGCAATTAAATATTTCCAGATACTAGATTCTCTTAATCATTTGGTTTATACTATGCAGTAGTTGTGCTGATTTTTTTAATTTTTTTTTGAAAACCTCCACTATAAAGCCCCAAACTAGATTTTTATTAGCTGCTTGTCATAGTTCCGAAAATACAAAGTCTAAGACCCTTTATCTCTTATACAGTACAATTGCCTTTCAGATATATTCCCCTAATCTTGTGATAGAACGATCTTAAAGTAGAACCTAAGCCAATTTTTTCTTGTTCATATTGAAGGTTGGCATGTTATGTTGATATGAATTACTCAATAGTGGCGTCTGATTTTGTATATCTGCATACCCTGCCTACATATCCTTTTGAGCAGAAGTATTTTACTAGTACAGCTGCCAGCTTTTGATATGAATTTTGGATTTGCTAACTAAGTTACCAGAAATGCGTAGGTGACATGCTGACGAAGAACAGCCGTGTCTTAAGGGGGTCGATGTGGAACTCGAGCCACTCAGACCATGTCTTCAGGGCCAGCTCATAGCTCCGCCGGGTATCAATCTCCTTGTAGATCCCATCCTTGTCTTCAAAAGAACCCCACCTGGTTCATCAAACCCAAAGCATGGTCAATTAGAAAAGAAAGCTACAAAAGTATAAGAACAGCTTGGGATGTTCGCTGTAATTTAAACTCATTGGCCACTTTTAGTGGAGAGAGACTTGGAAAGTGAAAGAATATTATGGTAGAAACTTAGATGGATTAAAAATTAACAAAGTTTGTGTATCTTCCGTCAATTTGCTATAAGCTATTTGCAAACAAGAATCTTGTAGACATGCTCCGCTGTAAGCTCATGCAATGGTGATTATAAAAACAGTCACATGGAGCTGAAAGTGGAGGAGATTATTGATTATTACATCTCTTTTATATTCGTCCTGTAACTCTTGAGTCATTATTGCCATTAAATGCAGATTAATTACATAGATTGTCAACTATCCAAACTCAAGCACGACGAATAGGTTTCTGAACATGGTTTATTCTATCGTTCAGTATGGTATCCAAACTCATCAGTTCGAACTTGTAAATTTATTGTTTCTCGAGAAGTGGATCGATCCATGGTTGTCTCAGTTATAATTTGGACTCTGTTTTCAAGCAGCATTGAAGCCTATCAATCTATAATCTTGTTTGAAGATGGGTTCTAATGAGTAGTGTGGAATGGAAGCACTTACAAGACCTTCATCGTGTCGCGCCTCCACCAGAGGTAAGAGTTGAACACCAAGACGTCGGCATCGCTCCAATGCTTGGCGTGCTTCTCGATCGCCTGCGCGCGGATGATCCTTTCCGGCATCCGGTGGTGCACTGGATCGTCCGAGTTCGACTCCACCAGCAATGGAGACCAAAAGAAGTCTATCGATGCATTGTAGTCCTGCACCAGTACAAGAGCTACATGGTCTCAGGTTGTGAGTGATTGATACTTTACAGGGTCTTTGGATGTGATTGATGTACCTTGAACTTTAACGATGTGAGAGATCCACTAGTTTCCATGGACTTTTGGCAAGAGGGTGTGGACGTGTCCAGGAGACACACCATAGAGATCCATTGGTTTCTATTCAGCGAGTCCCCAACAAAGGCCAACCTCTTTCCCCTCAGGCTCTCCAGCAACTTGGTGGCGTTGAACCTTTTGCACATGAGAAAAACACATCACTGTTTGTTTTGGGAGAATCATTGCTTGTATGTAAGTCCATGCCAAAACCTCTCAAGTTATTGTCAAGAGGAGGAGAACAATTGGGTCATAGAATTTTTTCAGTTCTTGGTAGCCATGGATATACATACCTTGGAAGGTTGCAGCCATGGGGTTGCCACCTCCAATTCTGATACTTCAAGTTGGTCCTGCCAAACTTCTCGCAGGCCGACTGGTCGGACATGAACTTGCAGCTCCTCTCAGGATACAAGGGGTACGTGGAATTGTCGTAGACCCACCGGCCGGAGAACAAGTCGCAGGAATTCTTGCTCACCGCGCCGGCGGCTGCTGGGCTATTATCCGTCCAGCCGCCGCCACTTATCGATGCGAGAGAGAATATTAGGAAGATGGCGAGTGCAGCGAAGGCGGAGACGAGGAGGTTGAACCAGCTTCTCGGCCCCCATGGCCTTAAGGCAATCGAGTTCTTCTTAGCCATGTCAACTCTCCATTCTCCTCGCCTCTTTTGAGCTGGTTTTTTATTTTTATGCATGAAGGGGTTGGACTGTTGGAGCCTTGGAGGTGGTTCCTCAAGGCTCAAGCTATTGAATATGTTGGGGGTGCATGATTATAGAGAGAACAAATGCACATGATAGTGGTGGTTCAGCTTCCTGTAGAATGCCAATAATGCCCAGCTCTTCCAATTAATGTATCTATTTAATTATATAACTCTCCAATTAGGTGTCTAACTTTAACTTGGACGTTTGATTATACGGAGCATATCTTAATCTGGATTCTTTGGGATATACATCACAATTAGTTTCAAGCTGAGGATGTGGTGCTTACTTGGGGTTTGATTTGAATGGGTTGAATCTTGAATGGGTCAGGGGAGGTCAGGAGTTGGTGGGGGTTCTAACTCAGTACCATCCACAAATTTTGTGGACAAGTACAAGCAAAGCAAGGTGGACGACAGTGGAAAAAGGAAGGGTCCTTATCTAAGAACAAGTCTGATGAGAAACGGCTTATAAGATTCGGACCGATGAACCCATCAGGAAAAGTAGAAAAAAATCTTCTGTGCAGCTAGTTTTTAAAGCCTCAGCCACAGAGGCATGGATGGATACATGCATTATTCCAATGGAACAGCACGTCAGGACCACCGATGTGGTGGTGCAGGCATGTAATTATCCTCCCTTATAAGCCAAGGAAAAAAAATGCTTTTTTTATTTATTTATTGTAGGAGGTCTTTTGTGATTTCTAATGACTTTTCAAGGGCTTATATAATATGTATAAGCCTTAAATTTTTAACAGAAGGATTTCCTTCAACAATGCCAAACTAGACCCATAAGACACTGCTTTTATTTTTTCTCAACACTTTAACAGCAGCAGCATCCATGATTGGAATGAAAACTAAGGATAGAATACTCTTGTAACGCAAAGACAAAAGAAAGCATTACTGCTGTGGATAAGGGCAACTTTTGGCAGTCTACCTAAGCTGAATGGCTTATGTATTAAGGAGGGTTGGTAAATCTCTAAGATGGAGACTCTTGAGATATGCCTACACCATTTATTGGCCCACATGTCCCTGATGATCTTGCCAAACAGAAAGATTCAGACAGCTAAAGAGAAGAAAAGGTAGCAAGGAGCTCTTGATGGCACTTTTCTAGCATTGGCAAAAGACTTTGGTGGATAAAGAGATCCGGGTAGCTGTCTTTAGTTGTTGCTAAAAAGGGATGCCTCTTAGGTAGCTATGAACTGTTTCAATGTCCTGTTCAATGCATTGTTTCTTTCTTGCTTTTAGTCTCTTCTGCTTAATGTGTTTGAAGACTTGTTTGCTGTCTAAGTCTTCAATCTACCTGCTACCTTAATATACAAGGGAGAACTTTTGCCCCAAAAATACACAAGGGAAGGTGCAGAGAAGGTGGTAGTAGTTAAACACTAAACATTGACAATTAATAATTAATTAAGCATCATTAGGTGAAATTTATACTTTAAAGAGCATGGGACTGGCCTGCTAGAAAGAAAATACCAACCCTTTTTCTTTAAGTTGACTGAATACATAAATTGTACAAATAAAGAAGAATAGATGCAGCCACTCTAAAAAGAAAATATAGTTGCAAGGTCATTTAGAAAAGGAAGCTGAAGGAGGGTGATATGGGACCTGCTACAGAACCTAAACCTTGGAAGATAGAAGTTTATTTTCACAATTGGTTGCAGTATGAAAAATGCATCAAGAGAATTGTTTAACAATTTTCTGTATAATTCTTGTACTTGTGTTCTTTCGTGAAAATATGAGCGTATAGAAGCTCATTCCATACGTCCGGAACTCCTGGAAGGCACCAGTGTGTGCAATCAGAGTAGCTTGCAGGGTTTGCTAGCTGCTGTTCACTTAAAGGATCCCAATGCTTCTTGTAAATGGATGGATGCCCATCTTTTCTATACTCTGAAAGCTGAGTAATATTAAGCAAATGCACATTGACACCTCTATCTCTCAGAAGTTGGATTGTCTCCTCCACCTTTCGCATCATGGAAACATCTGATCCTGTACCTCTATGACCAACTTCGTCGATCGGCTCGGACTCATTGTAGCAATTCCGGTTCTTGGGCATGCCCCAGTCTTCACCCCTGCAAGCCAAAATTACTCTATTTCTTAACACCTCTAAAGTTGTAACAGAGCAGTATAAGTCATGTCCTGTTCTGCTACAATAATTCCTACAATTTCCCAATACCACCAACTTATGGTGACAATCTTTCTGCTCAACCGTTTCAAATCTTCGAAGAGTGATACAAGGACATCTCACTTACCACTGGCTGTGAAATGCATGCCTTACCTTGTTCATTAAGATCTTTTTTCTAACAACAGATAGATTGGTATAGGATATATATACATTGTTAAGGATTGTTGTCTTACCAATTGTGCTGGGGTGACAAGCTCACAAAATAGATCTGCTTCTTCTGATAATCCATGTGCAATTGGAGCCAATTTGACCATGTCTTAAGCGCCAGCTCAAATCCTTGTTTCAACTCAATCTCCTCATATGCCACGTTCTTGTCAGCAAACGAACCATACCTAATGATTCAGGCTTATAAGTTCTTACCTCAATAATTTAAACAAAAAAAATGGCAAGGGATAAGAGAAGTTGTAAGAGAGCTACGTTGGCAGAATTATATATATATACTTACAAGACCTTCAACTTAATTCTGGGTTTCATCCACCAAAGATAAGAGTTGAAGATGAGTATATCAGCACCTTCCCAGTGCCTTGCATGGTTCTCTATTGATTGATCCCTGATGATCCTAACTGATTCTCTATGGTATACAGGGTTGTCACAGTTTGATTCCAGCAATAAAGGGGCCCAATAAAAGTCGATCGACGCATTGTAGCTCTGTAGTCACAACCTTAATTCTTGAATATTCCAACAAAAACTTCGAATAAATTATTCTATGAATGCATGAATGCAGTGATATTGATCTGTATATGGGCTCAATGTTTGCTAGTTATAGTGGTAAGATGTTAGTTACCTTGGCCTTGAATGATGTAAGAGATCCTATGGTCTCGATGGTCTTATTAGTATCTGGAATAGAGGACTCCAGGAGGCACACCATGGAGGTCCATTGGTTTCTATTCAAAGAATCCCCAACAAACAACATTCTCTTTCCCCTGAGCCTCTCTAGTAGTTTTGTCCCATTGAACCTGTTTTAATTAGTATCACAAAAATAGCATAATTAGTATTCAACACAGAGATGGCCCAGCAGACTTCAGCTTCAAGTGAGGTATATCAATTGGTGTACATGTCATTATTACAATGGATGCTGTATAACATCAAGCCAGTGGTGCCTGTGGACCAAGTGTTTGTTGTTTTGCTGCTCAAGGCCGGAAAGTATACTTGGGATAGACGGGTAGGTGACCTGACTAGAATTGTTACGTTCGTGTCATTGGTTGGTCAATCGTGTCTGGATTTGGTCTAACTGCTACATAAACAACTCACATGCGGATTAGAGAGCTGAGTGTGAAAAGATTAGCTGAAATGGCTGAATTCTTTCTTAAGACTTCGCCAAGGTCATGAATCCTAAATTGTAAAGAAAATTCCACATCTAGTACATAGACATGATATCAGAATGATGAGATTTTGCAACATGGAAATTAACATATAAAATTATTGGAGATCTTAGCAAAACCAATCCATCCACTTGTAACGCAAAACATCATGCAGTACATTAAAAAAATTCCATGATCGGAAAGAGCTAAGCTATGGTGCAATGAGTTCCTGAGGACATACCTAGGAAGGTCACAGCCATCGGGCTGCCATCTCCAGTGCTGGTACCCAGTGTCATTCCTCCCATACCTATCACAGTCCACGTCGTCGCCGATGAACGAACAGCCGAGGCCGGAGTAGAGCGGGTGGGTCGACTCGTCGTGTACCCACCCGCCGTTGAACAAGTCACAGCTCCGCGACTCTTCCGCATGGCTGCTGCTGCTGCTGCTGGCCATGGCAGCCATGGCAGACAGGTACCTTTGTGGCAGGTCGGTGTTGGACACGGTGACGGAGATCATGAACACGGCGACGAGGACGGAGAGGAGAGCTAAGAGAGAGTTGGAGCAGCTCGTGACGGCCCATGGCGTGCTGGCCATGCCATGGTTATGGGTGTTCCTGGCCATCTGAGATCAAACTCGATTCCTTTCTTCTCGGATGGGCTGCATGTATAAGTAATATTGCTCGTAGATTCAGATCGGACGAGAAAAATAATTCTCGTACAAACATTATATATGTCGTCTTCACTAAGGAAAGACGAGAAAGATGATTGTTCCAAAATCATGCGTCTTTGTTCATCAAATAATAACCGCGCGCCATTGGGCCAGACTTATCTTCTCCGGCACTCTCGGATATAATATATAGAAAGAGATACCTGAAGAGCGATCTAAAGAGAGAAGGTATTAGGTTCTTCTTATTGGATCTTTTTTCTACTAGGAATCTTTCATGACATCACCTGGACCTGGAGGGTAGAATAGCAACACAAGATGATGGTGTTTATTATTGTGTTTATAATATAAATACGCATGAAATTATGCATGCACCATTTAAATGCATTCTTCAAAGGGTATTCGCGAGGTTATTTTGGAAAAAAGAATAACCGAGATCATTTCCGTGTTGGAAACCTCAATAGGTAGGTAGGTAGGTAGGCACGTAGCATGATTTGAAGCTCATATGAGGCAGTGAAGTGTGTATTAACAACCTGCTTAATTCTTGATTTTTTTATTTGCATTGTTAGATCGAAGGTTAATCTATTTGGTTAACCACGGCCATAAACCTCAACAATACATGCTAATTTAGGCCATGTTTGGATGGTCTCAAGTTCTTTACCACAAAATCATAATTACAGAATAATGAGATGATATATTAGATTATTTCGCAAATTATAGATCTGAATTTTTTTTTGCACCAGTATGTTGGCTATAAGAGAATGTAAAAGAATAAAAAATCACTGTGAGATGGTATTCTCACTAAATAGCTAGAGATTAGTCGGTTGCAACATAAGTATTAAATACAAATGAAATCATATATATTATGCGGGGTTATTATCGATCTCAGTAGAGTTATGTATATCTTTATCATGGATATAGTTGTTGTAGATTTCTCCTCAACATGGTTCTGATACCATTAGAGATGACAATAATTTGGGTTGCAATGCACCAACAAGACTTCTACTCGACTGGAAATAAGCGGGGTTTGGGTAAAAAATGAGCCAACCCATTAGCGATCTGTCGAATAACCCATTTGACCCGTCTGACCTACGACCCATTTGAATTCATAATTGGGTCACTATTGATGAGCAGGAGTAGCACTCTCTTTGAATATACCCTATTTCAACGAAAGGAGATAAATGCACATCGGAAAATTCTTTCAAAAGATCAGCAAACTAACATCTCGAAAGACATTGAAAACTGACTTTGGTCTTCAACCAATGAGAGGGGAGGGTTCTTTAAAATTAAATGCGACCCGACCCGTGACCCGTGACCCATTTAAATGTATAATACTAAGGAAAATCATATGATTAGAGACTAATTGCTTTATTAGTTCAACCTGAGCTACTAACGCTCTCACACTGGCTGGACGGCTTCTTCCCTGAAGCTTCCACCTCCGCTTGAAGAAACTTTCATCGCGTAAGATGGTGTTCTCTTTACAAATGAAATCTTATCTTGAAGGATTCTTATCATTATTAATTTATTATGTATAATTATTGTAGATTTCTCCTTAACATAGCTCTGATAACATTCTCATTAAATAAAGATTAGTCAAATTACAAGATAAGTATTCATATCAAAAGAAATCTCATCACGCAGGATTTTTATTGCAAAACTTTGACACGATACCTAAGTTTTACAAGAGTGTAACTAAAATTAACATCCTTGAATTTCTCTTTAGCACAATTTATGACAATGTAAAATTAACACCTAAACACACCCTTAGAATTTTATCCCGTGAAGTCCAATATACTATGGTATCTAGAGAATTCCACAAAGTTTATCAGATAGTCAAAAATACATTAGTGTTTTCCATGTCCTTCCAATCTCATAGCTTGGTAAATGACGCTGTAGCCTTGAATTAATACTTAAACCATTTCTCAGACAAACATGGATGAAATCTGAAACTTTTCATGGCCAGCTCAACTAATCAAAAAAATTGAAAAAAAATAAATACAGATGAACACTGCTGAAAAACAAATCACAATTTTCCATAAAAGAAGAAACTAATCAGTGTCTTAATGTACTCACATGCTTGCGTCATACTCATGGTGTTGTGCAAAAATGTGAGCATATAGAAGCTCATTCCATGTATCAGGAACTCCTGGAAGGCACCAGTGATGACAGTCCGAGTAGCTTGCAGGGTTTGCTAGCTGCTCTTCACTTAAAGTGTCCCACTGCTTCTTGTGAATAGATGGATGCCCATCTTTCCGGTGCTCCGAGAGCCAAGTAATGTTAAGCAAATGCACATCGACACCCTTCTCCCTCAGATCTTTGATTGCTTGCTCGGCCTTTCGCATCGTGCCAACATGTGTTCCTGTACTCCAACGCTCAAATTTGTGGATCGGCTCCGTCTCACCGTAGCAGTTCCGGTTGTTTGCCGCCCCCCAGTCTTCACCCCTGCCAAATTAAACCAGAGCTTCTCAACATTTCTAAGTTGTGTTTGCTCTGTACTCAGTGTGTTAAGTTAGTTTCCACACTGCCAAAGTCATGTCTTTCTTGCTGGGAGAATTCTCCCAGCAATCTCTACTAGAAGAATTCCTTCTACTTAATTATCCAACACATAGAACATATATATATATATATATATATATATAAACATAACAGAAGGATTTACCAATTGTGCACGGGGGACAAGCTCACAAAATAGATCTGTTTCTTCTGAGTTTCCATGTGAAATTGGAGCCAATTGGACCACGTCTTAAGTGCCAGCTCAAATCCTTGTTTCAACTCTATCTCATAAAATGTTGCGTTTTCATCCGTTAATGAACCCGGTCCATACCTAATTAATGAATCAAGTTCATAACAATTCATTGAATCAAAACAAGAGAAATAAAAAATTTCAAGCTTCTTACAAGAAACTAAAGAAGAAAAGATATATAATGGTGGAGTATTTATTTATACTTACAAGACCTTCAGCTTAATATTGGGTTTCATCCACCATAGGTAAGAGTTGAAGATGAGGATATCAGCATCGTCCCAGTGCCTTGCATGCTTCTCAATTGATTGATCCCTGATGATCCTAACTGATTCCCTATGGTATATCGGGCTGTCGCAGTTTGATTCCAGCAATAAAGGGGCCCAATAGAAGTCTATCGACGCATTGTAATTCTGCAATCGATCACAACCTTAACTCTTGAATCAAACGAAACATTGGATCCTTAAAGAATGCATGCATGCATGCAGTGAAGCCTTTTTTTTCTTCTTCTTTTTTATGAAGACCCTTCAATCTTCAAACGTATATATATATATATACTCAAATGAAGGATATTATAGTTACCTGGGCCTTGAATGTTTTAAGAGATCCTATGTTCTCGATGGACTTATGGCCTGTAATAAAGGGCTCCAGGAGGCAGACCATGGAGAACCATTGGTTCCTATTTAAAGAATCCCCAACAAACACCATTCTCTTTCCCCTGAGCCTCTCTAGTAGTTTCGTGCCATTGAACCTGTTTTAATTAGTATCACAAAGATAGCATGCATTAAGGTTCAATATCAGGTAGAAAACTTGATTCTTGGTATAGTAGCTAGTCTCATAGGATGGAAATATTTGACTATAATAAATGTATAAAAGTCACCCCTTCTTATCAGCTTAAACTTCTCGATTTAATTTGGTGAAATTAGCATGATGTCAGAATATAGTTCATGAATTCAAACCCCTTAAATTCAGAATTCAAAATTCCATATCTAGAACAAATATAGACGTGATGAGATTTGCAACACGGAAAAAACTAATAAGTGTAGGTTTGGTTGACTAGACTAGCCGCCCACATGCTCCACGTCATTTGGGCCAGTGGCCAGTTCAGCTTCAACTGCGATGTATCATATATAAACATTGATTGATGCCTATTCCATGAGGGATTGAGGGGTAGTTATAAGCCTAATTAACTAGGTAGAATTGTTTTCTTCGTGGTTAGTCAACCCTCTCATGTGGACAACAAAGATCATGTGGATTAGAAAACTAGTTTGTATGAATCAAGCGATAGGTTAAACTAGCCCGGCCGGATTCCTAACACGTCTTCACAGATCGAGGTCATGAAGTTCTATGGAATCATAAATTACAACCTAAAAGAGGTCTTAAACTAATTTCAGATCGGTGTGCTATACTGTGTTTTCGGCTTCTATTTTCTAATTTTTTTGAAAAACAGCCTTCATGTTGTTTCTAGAAAATATTTTCAAAAAAAAATCAAATCAAACATATTTTCAGCAGTACTAGTATTTTTCACTTTCACATGATGAAGGAAAGAAAAAAAATAAAAGAAAAAGATGATTAATATAATTGTTGTAATTAATTGAGTACCTTGGGAGGTCACAGCCATGGGGCTGCCATCTCCAGTGCTGGTACCGGGTATCGTTCCTCCCATACTTATCACAGGCCACCTCGCTGGTGATAAACGGGCAGCCGTAGCCGGAGTAGAGCGGGTGCGTGGACTCGTCGTACACCCACCTCCCGTCGAACAAGTCACATGTCTGCAACCGTTTGCCCTTCTTCACGCTGACAATATTGGATGGTGTCTTCGTCCTGGCGCTGGCAGCTGGACTCCGCGCATGGTTGACTCCGTCGTCCATGGCGGCGGCGACCGCAGACAGATTCATCTGGTGCGGCTGCAGGTCGGTGTTGGAGAGGGCGACGGAGATCATGAGCACGCCGAAGAGAGCGGAGATGAGGATGAAGATGTTGTTGAAGCAGCTTGTGAGGGCCCGTGGCGTACTGCCTCCATGGCTGTGGCTGTTCTTGGCCATTTGAGATCAATCAAGCAGCTAATTGATCATAGCTTTCTTCTTGGCTGCAGGATATATGTATTGCTCTCCTGGATTAAGATCCAACGAGAAAAAATATATAATTCTCGAGTCGTGTATGCAAACTGGGTTGCGTGTACATATATATGTACTAATTGCTTCTAGTCTGAGCTCGATCGAGAAAAATAATTGTGGGGCAACACATGCATCTTAATTAATTTCTTCATAAATAACCCTCACGAACTAATATAAATTGAAGAAATCATCCAGCTAGAGAAGAGAGAGAAGCAATAGAGAGGAAGTTTCCTGCAGCCAGAATTCTTTTTATGAGGAATCTTTAATTTATTGGTTACGTCAACGTACTCTATATGAATTATTGTATAGTATATACTGTAATCCGGATCATTATCAACTCAAGATGATCGATGGTATTTAATTTGTTGACAACGATTGTGTTGTAAATATGTGGATGAAAGGATACATACGCGTTGAAAGCAAAAGGTTCATTGGGCGGTTGAGATTATTAATTGGCGTCGTTTATTTGTAGACTCTGGTCCAAAATTTTGGAGTTTAATTATGTTTGGATTGGTTCGTTGATGATGTTGCCAATTGTAGATCAAGCCCACACTCTTGCTATAGCTTGGCAAGATGTAGACGTTGGTGTAGATCCTGAGTCTTTGCCCCCTTGATCTGAGGGCTCTGCTAGTTTTGTGCTTTCTTTGTAAATCTCTGTAACCCTTACTTAGCCATTGTCGCCTCAATTTCTCATATATATATATATATATGGTGTCGGCGCACAGTAGCAATTTTAGTTGATCAGCTGATGTAGGGTGTGATTAGCCATTTTTGGCTCAACTAATCAAACAAAAAAAAGAGCAAAAGGTTCATCTATATAGGTTAAATCATTGTACTTAGGAACGTAGTATGACGTTTTGGACCTCAAATGAGACATGGGTGAAGTATTTAATTAACAGCCTGCTTAATAAACTTGATTTCTTGATTAATTCCATTGTTAGCTTAATTAACTGTTTGGTTAACCATGACCATAATAATTTTCTAAAGAATTTGAAGCTTTCCATCTACCTAGCTTGTTTTGAAAATATATAGTTGACCATTTCTCTAACAAAACTCGATTAAATCTGAAACTTTTCATAGTATACACTCCCATGTTTCTGACAAAAAAATTCATAATTTACACCAAAGAAATTAATTTAATTGGTTTCTTAACATATATACTCATGTACTCATATGCTAGTCGTCTTGCACCTGCTTTGTTCTTGAAAGATATGAGCATATAGAAGCTGATTCCAAGTGTCCGGAACCCCTGGAAGACACCAGTGGATGCAATCAGAGTAGGTTGCAGGGTTTGCTAGTTGCTCTTGACTTAAGGGGTCCCAATGCTTCTTGTAAATGGATGGATGCCCATCTTTTCTATACTCTGAAAGCTGAGTAATATTAAGCAAATGCACATTGACACCTCTATCTCTCAGTAGTTTGATTGTTTCTTCCACCTTTCGCATCATGGAAACATCTGATCCTGAGCCCATATGACCAACTTTGTCAATCGGCTCCGTCTCATTGTAGCAATTTTGTTTCCTCGCAGCCCCCCAATCCTCACCCCTGCAAGCCAAAATTACGTACTCCATTTTCATCTACTAGCTCGCATACCACTGGATGCAAAAGGCATGCCTTCTTTACAACTAATTTGGATCGATCTGTTTCATAATAGCTGATAAAATTGAAGCAGCCTAGCTAGCTACTATAGTGTTTTGAGGATTATTGTCTTACCAATTGTGAGAGGGTGACAAGCTCACAAAATAGATGAGTTTCTTCTGAGTTTCGATGTGAAATTGGAGCCAATTGGACCATGTCTCAAGTGCCAGCTTAAATCCTTGTTTCAACTCCATCTCATCATATGCTACGTTTTCGTCCGTGAATGAACCATACCTAATTATGAATCAATTTCATTAACTCCAATAAGTCAATACAAGGCAACATTTCAAGAATTGAAGGCTCTTGGTGCATCCTAACTAACAGGTATAAGACGGAAAAGAAATTTTAAGAGAGGGTACGTGGTGCATGTATACTTACAAGACCTTCAACTTAATTCTGGGTTTCAGCCACCAAACATAAGAGTTGAAGACAAGTATATCAGCATCTGCCCAGTGCCTTGCATGCTTTTCGATTGATTGAGACCTGATGATCCTCAATGATTCTCTGTGGTATCGCGGATTGTCGCAGTTTGATTCCAGCAATAAAGGGGCCCAATAAAAGTCGATCGACACATTGTAACTCTGTAATCATAAACTTCTTGAATCAACAAAACTTTGATTTCTTATATTTCATACCGGCCCGTTTGTTCAAGTAATTCAGTATCCTTTTTCATTAACTTTTGGAACAAAACTATATTTTTCAATTGCAAAGCTATATATATTAATATCTGCAAGAATAATATTAGCTACTTATAGTAGTAATAGGCAGTTAGTTAATTACCTTGGCCTTGAATGATAGGAGAGATCCTTTGGAGTCTATGGTCTTATGAGTGGCTGGAATAGAGGACTCCAGAAGGCACACCATGGAAGCCCATTGATTTCTATTCAAAGAATCCCCAACAAACAACATTCTCTTTCCCCTGAGACTCTCGAGTAGTTTTGTGCCATTGAACCTGTTTTAATTAGTATCACAAAAGTAACTTTAAGATTCAATACACTAGGATTTCATCTTCACAGGAGAACTAAGAAACGTACTGCGAGAGGTGGACCCAATCTAGTTGGGGTAGACGAGCCTAACTAGAGCTGTGTAGCTCAACTTCTACATAGAAAACTAACATGTAGATTAGAAAGCTGAGCACGAAAAGGTTGGTTGAACGGGATTCCAACTTGGACATTGACGATGTCATAGAGTTGTTTTAAATCCAAATCTAAGAGGAATCCACGTCTTCTTGGCAACATTTGTTTTTTATGCTAGTGTTTGGTTTGATGTGTGCCTTCGCATTCAATGTTAAAAAATTCATTCATGTATTTATTCATCACGTGATATAGTTAAATTGACTGTATTATATGATATCTGATCAGAAGCTTTAGATGCCAAAATAACATGATCGGAAAAAGCTAAGCTCGGTGTGATAAATTTACACACCTTGGAATGTCACAGCCATGGGGCTGCCATCTTTGGTGCTGGTACGCAGTATCCTTCCTCCCATACTTATCACAGGCCAGCTCGTCAGGGAGAAACGAGCAGCCGAGGCCGGAGTATGATGGGCGAGTCGAGGGGTCGTACACCCACCGGCCGTCGAACAAGTCGCACGTCTGCAACCGCCGGTTGCAGCCCGTCTTCATGTTAACCACAGATTCAACCTTCGTACTGGCGTTGGTCGCGTGCTTCCCGTGACTGCTAGCTCTGCTGCCCATTGGAGAGGTGGTAGAGAGATACCACAGCGGCGGCCGAGCGGTGTAGGATAGGGCGACGGAGATCATGAGCACGCTCATGAGAACGGAGAGGAGAGCTAAGAGGGAGTTCAAGCAGCTTTTGAGGCCCCATGGCGTACTGGCCATGGCTCCATGGTTGTGGGTCTTCTTGCCCATTTGACATCAAAACTTTTGTTGGCTTCGATCTACCACGATGGAGGGTTGCATGTATATATATGTACATTGGTTGCACAGTTTTGCACAACGACAGAGGAAACGTCCAGTGGTTGCCGAATTGGGTGGCCTGCAAAATGTGGGACCCTGCAACTGTGGATCTATGGCTGTTCCGTGATATCAAATCCCAGCCGTCAGATTTTGAATCAACAGTCTGATCAGTTGCACTCCTCTATTATTATTTTCCTTTTTTCCACAAAACATTTGCCAGTTATAAAAGAAAATCAAAATTACAAAGAACAAAGAGAGCCAGAGTTGCATGCACCCATTAAATGCCCACAGATCATCTTGCCCAACTCGCCACCTCATGAGCCAAGGAATTCATCTCCCGGAGAATGTGAAGAAAGCACGCTGTCATGGACTGCGTCGTCATCAGATTTCTCGCAAAATACCCCCAAGCTCGCATGGCCAATCATATCTCCCATTAATGAACCCCACAGTCAGTAACAAATTTGACTCCATCACAATCCTTTGGCTCATCAAATAAAAAAAAAACATTTGCCGGTTGAAATTTGCCGTTGTAGGCCCGGCAAAAACAAACAGCTTAAACTATGAGAAAAATATCTTTTGTACCCACAAACGTGTCGTTATGAAATTCAGACCCTGTGACCTCACGGACAATAGAATTCCTCAGGCCATGCGACCAGGAGAAATTTCTGCGAATATTTTTGAAAATTAACCCCAAGAATGATAGACTCGCAAGTCATAAGAATTTGTATTTTTTAAGATTAATACAATGAGAATGCATACACAAAAAATCAGAGCTTTCTGTCTCGTAGTTTGGCAATTACCGTGCTATTTTGGATACTTGACCATTTTTTTCTTTTTTTTTTTGGAGTAGTTCAGGCCGAAGGCTATGCCTCAAAGTCTTATTACATTAACTCATCCAGGACCCCAAAACCCAAGTCTGGGGTCCATACAAAAGCTCTTGCACTCAATCCGGCATCTACGAGCCACTATGTCTGCCAACTGATTCAACTCCCTAGGAACAAACACAAGCAAAACAGAGTCCATCCTCAATAACTCCGACCATATGCTCCTTGCGAGCAGCTCCAGTCCCCGCGGCCACACTTGCAAGCCATTTAGAATATCCACAGCATGTCTCGAGTCAGATTCAATCACCATATTCCTCAAACCTCGACTCAATGCTTCCTGCTGAGCAAACTACACTGCCCTCATTTCAGCTTCCAGAACAGACCCTGCACCACTCTGGAATTAGTACCCACCGGCAGGATTCCCCGCGTAGGGTACTTAGCTTTCACCGGCAGAATTAATATATACTTGACCATTAATTTCTCAGACATATATCGATCAGATATAGAGGAAAAAAAATCATAATACAGAGAGATGTACAATCAATGCTGTCAAAAGAATTTCATAATGATAATGTACACCAAAAATTACATGCTACATTGTCCTACAATTCCTTGTGCTGTTTCCCAAAGATATTAGCGTATAGAATCTCATTCCATGTGTCAGGAACCCCTGGGAGGCACCAGTGAACACAATCAGCGTAGCTTGTAGGGTTTGCTATCTGCTCTGGGCTTAAAGGATTCCATTGCCTCTTGTAAATAGATGGATGCCCATCTTTTCTATAGTCCGAGAGCTGAGTAGTGTTAAGAAAATTCACATTCACTCCATTATCTCTCAGATGTGCGATTGCTTCCTCGACCTTTCGCATCATGGCAGGAACTGTTCCCCTGCCCTGATAACCTACTTCCTTGATCGGCTCCGTCTCATTGTAGCAGTTCCGGCCGGCCGCCGCCCCCCAGTCTTCACCCCTGCATATGCCAGAGTTACACCATTTTCAACATCGCCAGAATCACTACAACTAGAGAATGTTTCTGCTGTCTCTGATCTGTTGATCTCTAATTAGGAAAGTTGATTGGAACAGTGTATTTTCTGTAGTATTGTTGTCTTACTTACCAGCCGTGCAAGGGTGACAGGCTGACAAAATATATCTGCTTCTTGTGAGCTTCCAATTGAAACCGGAGCCAATTGGACCATGTCTTAAGTGCCAGCTCAAATCCTTGTATCATGTCTATCTCGTACGCCACGTTATTGTCCATAAGAACACCATCACTGATGAATCATGCATGTGTTCATATATAGCTCCATTAAACTAATTTAGGAAGAAAAGATACAAGGGATATATATATATATATATATATATATATATAAGAAAGAGTTTTTTAAGAGATGGTCGCCTATATATATGTATATACTTACAGGACTTTCAACTTGAATCCGGCTGGTTTCATCCACCAAACGTAAGAGCTGAAGACGAGTATATCAGCATCCGCCCAGTTCCGTGCATGGTTCTCGATTGATGGGGTCTTGATGATCCTATCTGGTATTCTATGTTGTTCTCTGTCGTCACAATTAGATTCCAGCAGTAAAGGGGCCCAATAGAAGTCCACCGAGGCATTGTAATCCTGTAATCATGCACAATTATTCAACCTCTTGAATAAAACAAGAGAAAATAAGTCACCATTTGAAAGTAGCTAGAATGTGTGGTGAAGACCCTTAAGTCTCCAGACCTCTATTATTGGTTTTAGCTGTACGTATGAGATGAGATACACAAATGTTAGACTCATAGGCTGTTAGACTGTTTGTTACCTTGGCCTTGAATGACATAAGAGATCCTTCGGAATCGATGGTCATATGGCCAGCTGGAATAGATGACTCCAGGAGGCACACCATCGAGGACCACTGGTTTCTATTCAAAGAATCCCCAACAAACAACATTCTCTTTCCCCTGAGCCTCTCTAGTAGTTTTGTGCCATTGAACCTGTTTTAATTAGTATCACAAAAGAAACCTTTAAGATTTACTATGATACAGAAACCTAATTCACAAGGTATACTGAAAATCTACAGCAACCATTTTTAGAGGATTGCGTTGCAATAGGTTTCTATGATGTATTGGAACCCGAGATGGAATTATAAATACAATAGGTTTCTATGATGTATGCTGTAATGTTCGACCTACCTCTGATATGAATCTATGATACCATATATGCTGACTTCATAACTGATGATCCTCATATGCCAGCTAGTACACTTATTCGCTGCTATATATGTATAAAACTTACATGTGGAAGCATTGAAGTGAAGCCTTGATAATTGTGCATTTAGTTGACCAGGCCACATGCTTAATTTCTATAATCCAGTTCACTGGGCTTTGCTATATATAGCTACATTGGGTCAGTTGCCAGTTCAGCTTCGGCAGGGGTATAGCGGTAAATTGTAAACATAGCTTGTTAATCTAGGTAGGGTGGTTGGCCTAACTATAGATGAATAGTCAACTTACGCTCTCAGCTGGATTTGTCTTAGACTTCAACATGGACAACTAAGACGTGGATTAGAAGACAAATAATAGAGTGTGACAAGATTGGTTGGCCGGCCGGATGGATTCCTACAATAATTTTTGGCTGAGGTCATAAACCTCTATCGAATCCAAAAGGCAACTTAAAACAATAATAATAATAATCTAAGCGATTGCAGATCCTAGCAAACCAATTAATCCTTTAATTTACTTGCAAAACAAGATCATCAGGAAACACCATGATCGGAAAAAGGCCAATAAGCTCGGTGTAATTGAGTTCCTAGCTAATTAGGACGTACCTTGGAAGGTCACAGCCATGGGGCTGCCATCTCCAGTGCTGGTACCCAGTATCCTTTCTCCCAAACCTATCGCAGGCCACCTCGTCGGGGAGAGACGAGCAGCTGGCGGCGGGGTACAGCGGGTGCGTCGACTCGTCGTAGACCCACCTCCCGTCGAAAAAGTCACACGTCGGCGACTGGTCGACCTTCTTCATGCTAACAATGGATGAGGTCGCCGCGCTAGCATTGGTAATGGATGGTGTCGCCGTGCTAGCTTTGGTTGGATTCTCCATGCTAACAATGGATGGTGATGGTGTCGCCGTGCCGGCGTTGGTTGGATTCTCCATGCTAACAATGGATGGTGATGGTGTCGCCGTGCCAGCGTTGGTTGGATTCTTCGCCTGGTCGGCGGCGCGCGCCATCACGGCAATGGTAGACAGGTACGTCTGGGGCCGGTTGGTGTTGAACACGGTGACGGAGATCACAAGCAAGCCGGTGAGGGCGGAGAGGAGAGGTAGGAGGGAGCTGAAGCGGCTCTTGAGGCGCCATGGCGTGGTGGCCATGGCGCCGCCATGGCCGTGGGTGGTCTTCGCCATTTGATCTCAAGCTTGATTTATTACTTTCTTCTTGGAATGGGTTGCATCTGATCTGTATATATATTCCTAGTGTTCTCATGATCCACTCGAGAAACGTCTGCTGTACGACCCAGATGCCTGTTATTTTACCCGTTGGGTTGTTGCATCTATCTATCTATATGGATTCTAATCCGCACTGGAAATATTAGTGCAACGCCTGGGTTTTTGTAAATACCATGTGGGCCGCTTGGACTAATTGATTGAAGGATGATTATATATGTATCCATCTATGGTTGGAATTTTCAAAAGTTCCCCTGCTTCAATAGCTGAAAGATCTCTAGAGTTTAGTCGCTGTCGCTAATGCTAAATAGTCCATCATCGTGGGCCGCCACTGCCACCAGCATCACCACCCACCATGGCCGCCGGCACCAACCAAACGCGATATTTCAGATACGTCGCTTTCTCTGGTTTCCTTGTGACCATAATTAAATTGCTTTATGGTACAGCGATGAACGATTGACATAAGGACATTGGGTTATATCACGTACCATGAACTTTCTGTAAGCATATTAACTTACCCTCTCTCACCCTTTCTATTTATGCATATGTGTACGTGCTTAGATAAGGCTGGTTATCAATATCACCTCAGGTCAAAGGTTTGATTTGTCGTTATGAACGGCATCTGCCCATTTTAAGCTAAGGTTAAAGGTTCAATTTTTTAAAGTAAACATATGGTTAACGATGACCATGAATTTCGAAAATTTGCCCTTCTCCTTCAAATCTCACAGCTTGGTAGATAGCCCTGTTTTTCTGAGTCAATTACTTGACTATTTCGTATATAAAGATTGACTAAAACGTAGAACTTTTCAAATTAAGTACACACGGGTACACTCTGCTGTAAAAAAGAATTTCAAAGAAATCGATGATCAATTTCATAACATATAGTCAGTCATATACTATACCTCTGTTCTTGTGGAAAAATATGAGCATATAGGAGCTCATTCCATACATCAGGCACTCCAGGAAGACACCAATGTATACAGTCAGAGTAGCTCCGAGGGTGTGCAATCTTCTCTTCGGTTAAATAAACCCAGAACTTCCTGTAAATAGATGAATGGCCATCTTTTCTATACCCTGTGAGATCAGTGATGTTTAGCAATTGCACATAGACACCTCTATCTCTCAGGGTTTTAATCGCAGCCTCGGCTTTCCTCATAATAGCTATATCCGTTTCTGTGATTCTCCAAACATCGTTGTAGATTGGCTCGGTTTCATTGTAGCAGTATCCTGAGCGCAAGCCATTTCCCCTGCCAAACCAAATTTGGCACATTTCTTAGCAATCCTCGTTTACAGAGTAGTCCTTTCACAACTGGAAACACATTATTACAATAGAGTGGAAGACAAAAGTGGGCAGCAAATCTTACCAACTGTGGAGTGGAGCCAAGCTCACAAAGTAGATCTGCTTCTTTGCTGCATCCATGTGGAATTGGAGCCAATCAGACCAAGTTTTCAGTGCTCGTTCATATGCTTGCAAAGTGTCGACTTCTTTGATCGTTGCATTCTGGTCATCAGATGATCCAGTCCTGATGATTAACTCAATCAAGATAGCAACACCAGATTAGTAAACTAGAAAACTAGAAAAATGAAAGGCACCAACAATATATGTGACCAAAAAGATGGTTTGAACTTTATACTCACAAATTGAACATAATCGTGGGTTGCTTCCACCAAAGATAGGAGTAAAAGACGAGTATGTCTGCATCTTCCCAGTGCCTTGCGTGCTTCTCAATCGATTCAGGCCGGATGATCCTATCTGATCCTCCGTGGTGTATTGGATCGTCACCGCTTGATTCCACCAGCAAAGGAGCCCAGTAGAAGTCGATCGATGCATTGTAATCCTATACGTATCACATAAATTTCCAGACCTCTGTTTTCTACTATGCTAGCTATAAAACCAAAATGAAAACAAAAGAGATAAGATTAATTAGTGTTTATTATTATAATTACCTTGGCCTTGAATGACAAAAGTGATCCATGGTGCTCCAAGTCCTTACGATCAACTGGAATAGATGATTCCAGGAGACACACCATTGACATCCAATGGTTCCTATTCACAGAGTCCCCAACAAACACCATTCTTTTCCCCTCCAACCTCTTCAACAACTTTGTGGCATTAAACCTGTCAAAATCCTGCTACTAAATAACATGCAACACCCCTGAAATAAAAATGTTTCCAAGATGTGAAACAATTGACAAACCTGGCAAGGTTGCAGCCTTTGGGTTGCCACCTCCAATGCTGGTATCCGGTATCCTTCCTCCCGTACCTATCGCAGGCCACCTCCTCGGTGATGTAGGAGCAGCCATGGCCGGAGTACAGCGGCCGCGCCGACTCGTCGTACACCCACTTCCCCTCGAACAAGTTGCACGTCTCTTCCTCTTCTTGTTGAACATTCTCCAGGCTACCATTAGTTGGATTCTTCTTCTCATGGTCACTGTTCATAGCAACAATGGAAGATAGGTTCTTCTCTGAGATGCCATTAACCCCAACGATGGTAGATGGATACTCAGGAATATTGGCGGCAGTTTGACTCTCAGCACGGTCACCGCTCAATGCTTCGACGGCGGACGGAGATGGTGCTATGCTGCCATCCTCCTTTGTAGTTATATTCGATGGCTGCTTCGCATGGTTGCCAGCCGTAAGGATGCCAGAAGAATGCTTTGTTTGCTCGCCGGAGCTCTCGGCGGCGGGCGGAGATGGTGCTATGCCGCCACCCTCCTTCGTAGTTATATTCGATGGCTGCTTCGCTTTGTCGCTGGCCGTAAGGATGCCAGAAGAATCCTTCGGTTGCTCGCCGGAGCTCTCCACATCGGATTGATGGCTCGGTGCTATGCTGCCATCCTTTGTAGTTATATTCGATGGCTGCTTTGCATGGTCGCCGGCCGTAAGGATGCCAGGAGAATGCTTTATTTGCTCAGCGGAGCTCTCGACGGCGGGCTGATGCCTCGGTGTTATGCCGCCATCCTTTGTAGTTATATCCGATGGCTGCTTCGCTTGGTCGCCGGCCGGAAGGATGCCAGAAGAATGCTTCATTTGCTCGCCGGAGTTCTCGACGGCAGACTGATGGCTGGGTGCTACGCCGCCATCCTTTCTAGTTATATCTGATGGCGGCTTTGGATGCTCACCGCTCAAAACAAAGACAGGAAAACGCGTCGGTTGCTCGCCCGAGCTCTCCGTGATGGCGGCCGGAGTGACCTTTGCCTGACTTATATTCGGATCGGTGGCGACGACGTCGGAGCTCCTCCCGAGATTTACGTCTCCTACATCAGAAAGAACTGCAGTCTGCAGCTGGTCGACATTCATCAGGGTGGCGGACACGATGAGGACGACGGCGAACGCCGGGAGCAGACAAAGGAGATTGTTGAAGCATGCGCTGGGGCGCCATGAACCATTAGGGACATGGTTGCCACGCTTAGCCATGATCAACAAACTTCCCTTCTCTCTAGTTTGATCCCCAATTGAGAGCGCTAGCTATATGGATTCCACTACTATCGATTAGTTGACTAATACTGCAGGCAGAATTAGCCTTGGCGAGTTACAACTTAGCCGCGCGGTGGAAATTCTGAATAAAAGTACAAAAGAAGGTGACGTTGACTCTATGTCGTGTATTTGTAACTAGTACTTACTTTTCTCAAGATACATGTGCTCCCATGTTCTAACTAATTATTCACAAAACACTGTAATTAATAAGATGCCAAGCCAATTTAAATATCAAACAATTAGCTGTTATAACGTTGAATTATTCCACACAGTAATAAGCATGTGCACAAGGCCACAAGGGTTTGTGTGCTTTGAGGGTATTTTCATTATAATTAGTTGAGATGCCTTAATAATCCACTAGAGACTAACTTCAATTACATAGTAGATTTTTTATTTATTAATTGAACCGGAAGGGAAGCTACATATTGGATGCAAATTAATACATATATTAGAGAGACTCTCCATTCTTTCGTTCGGTCGTAAAGCTGCTGATTAGTAGTTGATGTTCAGTATGTAGAGCGCTTACGCTCTTAAATCAGAGAAACCGGCTCAACTAAAAGATAAATAAATAACACCAAGTAAGAGATGCATCAATTCAAAGTCCCTGACCGATCTATTCCAACAGTCCATTCAAATTTCTTCATCCCCTATCAGTCTATCCTACATATTCTATTGAAAGTCAATTCCATGGTAGAATTTTTAACTATAGGTAGGATATTTAAATCCATACCATTGTAAATTATTAACTTTAGTTGTAATTAATTAAGATGCAGATAGACCAATTAGCTGATATATGAAGCAGTAGATGGTACCACAATCCTTATCATCATGAGACAATGTTGTTTGTCATGTCCAGGGGAGGTTGAAGCTGACTGTAAAAATGTTTCAAAGAAATCAATTAATTTCTTTCTTAAACAAAATCATATGCTTGTCTTATACTTTTGTTGCTGCGGAAACATATAAGCATATAGGAGCTCATTCCACACATCAGGGACTCCAGGAAGACACCAATGTATACAATCAGAGTAGCTAGAAGGGTCTGCAATCTGTTCTTCGGTTAAATTACCCCAGTACTTCCTGTAAATAGATGGATGTCCATCTTTTCTATACTCTGTGAGGTGAGTGATATTAAGCAATTGCACATAGACACCACTATCTCTCAGGGTTTTGATGGCAACCTCGGCTTTCCTCATGATAGCTATGTCCATCTCTGTGATTCTCTGGCCTTCTTTGTAGATTGGCTCTGTTTCACCGTAGCAGTTTGATTTTGATGTGCCCCAATCTTGTCCCCTGCAAAAGTGACCATATTTCTTAGTAATGTCTGATGATTGTCTCAATTGAGATGAGTTTTTCTACATATACATGGCGCTGATTTGTGTATATGGCCAGAGCCATGTCCATCACACATGTCGTCGAATCGGTAGTGAGATACCAGTCAATTGATGTAGTTCATCGGTAGAACACTATTAATGGACTAGATCAACCAATCGATATCTCACTACATATTGAATATATCAATGATCAGATCGGTACTGAGGTACCAATTGGTTGATCTAATCCATCGGTAGAACACTACCGATGGACTAAATCAATTCATCGGTACTCACTACCTATTCGATGGCATGTGCACATGTCACGTGGTCATATACACAAATATTTAGGAGCAGTGATTTGTATACATGGCCACGTGGCAATGCCACGAATCGGTAGTGGGATATTGAATCTTTATTCTAATTCATCGGTGGACCACTACCGATGGAGTAGATCAATCTACCGATGGAGTAGATCAATTGATCGGTATCTCACTACCGATGGAATATACCAACGATCGAATTGGTAGTTATCGATAGTAAGATACCGATCAATTGATCTAGTCCATCGATGATGGGTTGCCGATCACCACCGATGGATTATAGAATAAAGATTCGGTATCCCACTACCGATTCGTGGCATGTGTGATTGCCATGTGGCCTTGTATACAAATCTTTTTTCAATTTTATTCATAGATATATAGGAGGAATCCTGATCCTTACCAAATATGAGTTGGAGCCATGCTCACAAAGTAGATCTGCTTCTTTGGGGCATCCATGTGGAATTGGAGCCAATCAGACCAAGTTTTAAGTGCCCGTTCATATGCTTGCAAATTGTCGACTTCCACGATCGTTCCATTTTGGCCACCAGATGATCCAGTCCTGATGATTAATCAATTACCAGTGTCTACGAATCAAGACGTATATAAACTTCCCATAAGACTACAAAAATGAAATGGGCCAATTGACGTGACACATGACCTAATTTTCCTATTCTTGATATAGAAATGGTTGAATTATTGCACTTACAAGTTGAACATAATCTTGGGTTGCTTCCACCAAAGATAAGAGTAGAAGACGAGAATGTCTGCATCTTCCCACTGCCTTGCGTGCTTCTCAATCGATTCAGGCCTGATGGTCCTATCTAGCCCTCTGTGGTATATTGGATTGTCACAGTTTGATTCCACCAGCAAAGGAGCCCAGTAGAAGTCGATTGATGCATTGTAATCCTACATTTATCGCATAAATTTCCTAGGATCAATTGGAATTGATTCTGCATGCATAATTCTATATCCTTAAGATAGGCTGACTAAATAAAACAGGGGGAAAAAAGAAGAAGAAGAAGAAGATAAGATTTGTGCTTGTTACTATGGCCTTGAATGTAATAAGTGATCCAAGGTTCTCCAAGTTCTTATGACCATCTGGAATAGAAGATTCCAGGAGGCAGACCATGGACATCCACTGGTTCCTGTTTACAGAGTCCCCAACAAACACCATTCTTTTCCCCTCCAGCCTCTTCAACAAATTTGTCGCATTAAAACTGCAACTTAAACAAATTGAATCTATATAATGAAAGAAAGGAGACTTGTACGTGTTCATGCACAAAAGTAGCAATTAATGGTGGAAAAATGATCCCAAGGAGTACTTGACGAACCTGGTAAGGTTGCAGCCGTTGGGTTGCCACCTCCAATGCTGGTATCTAGTGTCGGTCCTCCCGTACCTATCGCAGGCCACCTCCCTGTAGATATAGGAGCAGCCATGGCCGGAGTACAGCGGCCGCGATGACTCGTCGTACACCCACCTCCCCTCAAACAAATCGCAAGTGCCTTCCTCTTCTTGTTCAACATTCCCCTCGCTATCATTAGTTTGATCCTTCGCATGGTCACCTTCCAATATTGCCACAGGGATGGTAGATGAGTTCTCCGCACTATTGGCGCCAGTTGGACTCGCCGCACGGTCAACGCTGAATGCTTCGACGGTGGCCGGAGTTGGTGCTCTGCCGTCATCCTCTGTAGTTACATTTGATGACTTCTCCGCATTGTCGCGGCTCGTCCCGAAGTCAGAAGAACGCTTCAGCCCGGAGCTCTCCGCCGCTGGTGGACTCGGTGCTATGCCGCCATCCTTTGTAGGTATATTTGGTGGTGGCTTCGCAAGGTCGCCGGTGGAATGCTTGGATCGCTCGCCAGTGCTGTCCGTGATGGCCGATGGTACGATCTTTGTCTGGCTTATGTTCGGCGGCTCGGTTGCGACGTCGGAGCTCCTGACAATACAAATGCTTCTCACATCGAAAAGAACTACGCTCTGCAGCTGGTCGATGGTCGCGACGGTGGCGGAGAGGATGAGGACGACGGCCAACGTCGCGAGGACAGCAAGGATAGAGTTTAAGCATGACCTGAGTCGCCATGAACCATTAGAGATATGGTGGCAATTGGCACTCTTCGCCATGGTCAACAAACTCTTCGCTTCTCTCTCTCGTTTGATCAGATTGCCCTGGAAATTGTTTGATATATGCATTCAACTACTATTGATTGATGAATTCGATCTGGTAGTCTGGTAGAGCTAGCTAATCTTTCCTTCTAAGGGAAATTTGGATGTAGACATGCTGGCGGACTTGGATGCCAATTGGACGGAAATATTATTTATATATATATATATATATATATATATATATATATATATATATATATATATGGTTGCGTAAATTAGATTGAAATGTTAGCAACAAATAATTAGTATTAGGTTTCTAGTTACAAGGTGAAAGATGCTAAATAAAAAAAAATTAGGGGCGGATAGTTGACTCTATGCTGGGTGTTTGTAATTAGTACTTTCTTTTTTCAAGTGTCATGTTCTTCCATGTTCTAGTATAAAACAACTAGCTGTCATAAACGGTGACCTGTATTCAGTAATAAGTATGTGCACAAGGATTTGAGTGCTTTGATGAGGGTATTTGTTTTATTAGTTGAGAAGTCTTAATAATCCACTGGAGATTACTTTCAAAAAGAAATATTAGTTACAGCACCATACTCAAGAGTTTAATATAAGAACAAAGAACTGGCACCTTATCTTCTTAACAAAAGCTTAAATCCATCATCAACATATTCTACTCAATATATAAAGTCTAAGTGGTTTAGTAGAGAAATAGGGAATAAATATAGAGAGGTAGAGGAAGAAGAATGGCAAAAAGAACCAAGAACCACCACATTATTTTAAGGAAATCTCAAATCAATCATCAATATCATTTTGTCTAAAATAAAAGCCTATTGTATTAATAATAGGCGAAAATGAGAAACCTAGTCCAGTAAATATAATTTTGAGAGCCAAACTCATATCAATTAAAAACCCAAATCATAAATCACATACATATTAACTAGAGTTACTAATTTAAAATTGCATTATCTAGAGCAGAAGGGAATTAACTCCCGATCTCTTATACAAGCATTACTTCTAAGGATAACAGTTTATGGTTTCAAATTCTAGTTCTGTTTAATTGAAACAAACTATTAAAACTAGTATTTCTTACAATATATCCATACAAATTTGTTATATTACTTATGTACCCCTTAAATCCAACATATTTTATCAATGTCCCTACAAACATCGACAAAATTCAAAAATACTCCGCTGTACTGACGGTGTTAACGGAGCTGGCCTGTAGAATGTTTTTTTCCCTTGGCTATCATTGTGAGATGTTTATTTTATTTTTTTGATTAGATGAGCCAAAGACTGAGTTACAAAAGAAAATCAAAGTTAAAAAGAAGAAATAGAGATAGAAAAATGAAGGCCGGAGTTGCAGTCACCCATTTAAATGACCGCAGACCACCTTGCCCAACTTGCCACCTCATGAGCCAGGGGATTCATCTCCGGGGAATATGAAGAAAGCAATTTGTCACAAACTGCGTTGTCTCACCCCTGAATTTTTTTTTTTCCTTTAACCCTCGTGGGACCCGTGCCCCCACACCCACACTCAAGTGTCACTGGCCCCCCCTCACCTTGACCCTTCTTCCCTGGCCCCCCCTTAGCAGAGAGGCTGGGTCCGCCCCTGGTCGTCACCCACCATATTTCTCATAAAATACCCCCAAGCTTGCGTGGTCAATCAAACCTCCCATTAATGAACCCCACAACCAGTAGATATGAATAAAGGGAAAAACCAAGCAACATAAAAAAAACAAGAAGAAAAATACATGTATCCATTCATGGTCTCTAAAACAGATCTATTTCAACAACCCATTAATATCCATCTTATCGTGTTCCATAGCACATACTATATTGACAGTCAATGCCAGCTTTAAACTTTGCAGCAGGATTCTTCCCATGAAATCTTCATGTATAAATAATAAGGTTATGATACGCGTTTGTGGGATTAACTAATGTATTACTACTTGAATAGTTATTACTCTGCACTCCAATGTGAATTATTAAAAATAATGGTTATTAAAGAAATAGCCTTTGGAAAGCTACAAGATTAGGATTGCTCTGTTCAGCTGAAACATCTTTACCTGGACATTGTATTTTTAACTGGACTTTGTAATTAAAGAATTTTTTCCTGGAAATTTTTTCATGGCAAGATTGCATCGGCGGAGAATCTGGCAGCCGTGGGTTGTCAAGTAAACCCGGTTTGTTGTAGATGTTTAGCTGCTCCGGAATCCGTTTCACACCTCTTCTTCAAGTGCTGTTTTGCTGCTGATGTTTGGAGAACCCTCGCTGCTTCAGGGAATCCGCCAAGCTCGTGTGGGGAATGCTGGGGAATTTTTACTGCACCTAGGAGAAGAGTTGGCGACGAGTGGAAATCCTGGGTGGCCTATACCATGTGGTGGGTGTGGAAGGAGCGCCAACGCTGCGGCTTCCGGTGGGGTAGAAGATGACGTCGCTGCCACTAGCAAGGCTGATTGCTAAGCAGGTGAAAGAATTCAGACTAACAAACGGCCAGTACTCGCCTCCGACACCTCTCACCCCTGTTTCTTCTTTCGTGGTGCGCACGGATGCTTCCTTCTTTCTTGGGGAGGCTGCTTTGGGTGCTTTGCTCCAGAGAGTGTGGATGTCTTGTGGGCTTGGCGCGGGGGCTTTTTAGGGAGGCTTGACGGAATCAAGGAGGAGGGGCCAAAGGGACATGGTATTGGAATCAGAATTTTATGGCACCTTTTTATCATCCCATTTGCTTTCATTCAACAGCATCAGAAGAAGACTCTTACATGGCAAAGATAACAAGTTAGCCTACTGGCAGTGGTGAAATCAGAACCCCAGGCAAGCTTTGCTTCTTCATTCACTCCTCACAAGGAGCAATGAGGAAAATAAAAAAGAAATTAAATAAATTTTACATACACAAAAAAATTTGAGTTTTGGGGTTCTCTAAGGATAAAAGAGCTTGGCGTACAAGAGCTCGTTCCACGTATCTTGGAGGCCAGGCAGGCACCAATGGACACAGTCAGAGTAGCTCTTGGGGTTGGCCAGCTGCTCCGGCGTCAATGGATTCCACTGCTTCTTGTAGATGGAGGTGTGAGCATCCTTGCGGTACTCCGACAACTGCGTGATGTTGAGAAAGGTGATCGGCACCTTCGCCGCCTGGAACTCCTCCTTGATAACCTGCATAATTTCCTTGGAGGCAGAGCCCCAGTAGTTCGGATCCTCTATAGGCGTCGTCTGATTGTAGCAGTTCCCATCTGGCTCACCCCACTCATGGCTCCTGCCATCATTGCTAGCTTTACTTAGATTCTCATACGAGTATTAGAATATAATGTTCGCGATCAAATTCATGCACATTCTCCCACCAGCTTAAGCTTTTGAAAAAATTGGTGATTTAACATGCTATCAGAGCAGATGTCCTGATTGTTAACTTCGCCAATTACCCTAAAAGCATAAGCTGATGGGAAGGGATGAGTTTATACTTATGTAGTCTTAACATCTACGATGCATCCTATCATTACTATTGTGTCCTGCGGAGATGCATCCTTCTTTAACTGGTAGGATATGAGGATAATGGCCACTTACTTCTCATGAGAAGGAGACATGCTGGCGAAAAAGATCCTGGTCTTGTGAGGATCCATGTTCTTTTCCACCCATTTTACCATTCTCTTCAATGCCAAACGATAAGCATCTTCAGTCTCCAGCTCTCTGATGTCCTTCATGTCACCTTTGAATGATCCTCTCCTGAAAAATCACATCAAATGAGCCCCCAATGTTCAGAGATGATATGTAGATCAATCTAATCATCTTTCTCGCAAAGAAACTTATGAACAAAGACAGTGATTTAAAGTGTCACTCACAAAACTCTCATCTTTTCACCAGTCATCCACCAAAGGTACGTGTTGAAGACCATAATATCGGCGCCTTTCCAATGCCGAGCATGCTTGTTAATTGATCCAACTCGAACAATCCTATCTTTGATCCTATGTACGACAGCATTGTCAGAGTTCGACTCCACAATAAAAGGAGCCCAATAGAACTCAATGGTAGCATTATAATCCTGTAAGAATTGAGACCGATAAGAACAAGTAGGATTCCGATGAAAAATAAGGGCAGTGTTCTTCAGTGTTGCAGAAGTACCGCAGCTCTGAAGACTGTGAGGGACTCAATGGTTTCAAAGGATTTGGCATTCTCCGGGATAGCTCTATGCAGGAGGCACACCAAGGAAACAAACTGTCCCCTGTTCAAGGAGTCTCCAACGAACATCAACCGCTTCCCACGGAGCATCTCAAGCATCAACGTCGCATTGAAGCTGTAAATTGTGACAAGTATTTCAAAACTATCAACAAACAGGATACTTTTCATTTTCAGACAAGCTGATCTAACATCTTCATCTTACAATTCTGACAAAATTTCTTGTATAGTAGATGTCATTATATCAGATCTTGAGGTTTTTCATAGTCTTGCCTCATTTATTTTTTCAGATGGATAGAGAATGGTGACCAACCTAATAATTGATGAGGGTCAATGATGCTTACAAAAAGTTTTTTCCTGCAAGAGACCACATGCAGTTTTGTTGTATGAACATGGAAGAACAAACAAAAGTTTCCACATTATTCATTGGTGTGCATATGAAAAGAATAATTTAAACAAAGAGTTTGGATCCAAGCTAACAAATAGTTCCAGGTCAATGAAGCCAGGCTTTTCCTCATGTGTTAATCATGCAATGCCAGCTTAATAATGGTTACCAATCTGGCAATCATATTTGATTTATTTCCTCACCTGGAATGCTCTGGAATCATTTATATATCAACATGGAAGATAATTCTTTTTGGGTAGGAGATAATTTTCTGGTTGATCCTAATGAGCTGTATATTTTGCATAAAAGTACCGTCTTCATTTTTATTTGCAGTATAATCCCAGACAAAACAAACAGCCACCTTATGGCGGAACAACAGGGAGACGACCAAACCCGACGGCGACTTCTCGCCTAATCGTCCGCCTCCGGTTGAGAAGACGCCGGCAGCGATTCTTAGCTAGTAATAAAGCCGGACGGCTGTCCTCGATACTTAAATCGGTGTAGGGAGCATTAGATACCATGAGATTAACCAATAAATAAAACCATAAATTTTCCCCAAACGTTAGAGACCCTCGAATTATAGTCATTTCAATTCATGGATTTCAAGGGAGAAAATCGTTGAAAAGAACTCGATAATTATCCCAAAATCCAACTGCTAGAACTCAAGGAGATTGCGTGCATACCTTGGCAAAGAGCATCCATGGGGCTGCCACCTCCAATGCTGATACCCTCTATCAGGCCTGCCATGAGCCTGGCAAGTAAGCTGAGGCTGGATATACGGGCACTCGGGCTCCTCATACTGCGGCCTGGACGCGTCGTCGTAGACCCACCGGCCGGAGAATACGTCGCAGCCCCTCTGCGTCCTCCCGACGGCGAACGCCACCGCCTCATCCTTTTCTACGGCATATTTCACTTAGAACATCAGCAACCACCTTAAAGCTAATGACCCGAAACTACGTACTCTTCTTCCGCTTACCTTTTGGGGACGGGGGCTGGTCAAACTCCTCAAGCTGCTGAAACTGGAAGGGCTGCCGGAGGATGCATGTGAAGTCCTCGCCGTAGAGGATGGCAACAAAGATGATGAAAGAGAAGACGATGAGATAGGAAGAGATGGAGGTCTTTCTTTGAGGGGAATTAGAAGTGCTGGGGGGCTTCATTTGTTGGGTACACCAGGAGTGGGAGCAGGGGAAAAGCCAAGGGGTGGAGAGGTTGGGGACCTGTCAGATGAAATAAGGGAGGAAATATTGGATGGATCCTGTAGACATAATAGTGAAGGTGGGCAAATCAATGGGGGTTTTGGGGTGAAAGTATAGGCTCACAATTACAGGAGGACAACAAGAAGGTTCCCTTGCTAAGGTAAGGTGTCTCTTATAAATAGTAGTTAATTAAACTATGGATCTGGTGTTGTGGTGGATAAGAGAGAAGGGTGTGAATGGTGTGCCTCAAAAGTTGAAACTAATGAATCTGTTCTGAATGTCCTGAATCAAGCTGGGTTTCTTCTTCAAAAATTGTTGTTCATTATGAGATCATAAATTAGGGACTTGATTGGAGTTGACTACAAATTAGATTCAAATCAATGAAAGACAGGTAACTACTAACTAAACATTGCTAGCTCTTCATACAATAGAAAAACATCATCATTGATGCATTGCCATGGGGCTATTGGAGAGACCTTCTTTAATTATTTGTTGGGAATAGAGAAGGGAAGAAGAACCATAGTATGATGAGAGTGGAGCAGGTGAGGACTTGGTGGTGGTGGTGGGGGGTAGAGACATCGATGTTTCTTAGGTTGGAAGGAAGAGTGAGAAAAAAAATGGAGGAAAGAGAGCTCCCATATCGCTTTCTTCTTTGGTGGAAACGTGGTGTGGGAGAGAGACAGGGACTCGAGCGTTGTTAGGTGGAGAATGGGTGTTTGTGGGGTTTGCTTTCGCTCGTATGGTGAGATGTCTGTGTCAAACGGTTTGGGAGGAAGTGTTTCCACTGTTTGGAGTAGCCGTGGGCTGTGGCCCAGATCCTGGACCCTCCTTTCTTTAAACCTCTGATACAACTATTGTTTTCAATCGGGATATCTAGCCTGCTGAATAAAGCCCATGATACTATTACATTTATTGCAAAAATAGATCTCTGGACGCAATCTGATGCTCGATCACATGCTATGATCTTATCAGCTATTCTACGCAATGCATCATTAGGAGATGTGATGAAGCGTCATGCAGGAAATCAACTAATCCTTTAGTACTTTTTTTGATTCGATTGCGTTGTTTGAACATATTACATGATGTCATTGTTTGATTCTCGAGCATGTTACGTCAAAATCTTAAGTATATTACTTAAAAGTAAAAACCTCTCTCCACGGCACGCTGCTCCGTTCTTCCAATCTCTGAAGGGTAAGGTCAGGTTCAGAGAAAGACTAGACTTTGATGATGAAAGAATCCGTCAAGCAATTCTACAGTTTAATCCCAGATCAAATATATTAGATGATACAGCATGTGATGACGCACTGCACTGTCAGTACGTGCCAAACTAGCTTTCTAGTGTTTAACTTGTCTGGTATGACAGCTTGGATGTCCTATGAAGGACCGGGTTCAAAGATTGGTATCCTCTCTCTTCCCATGTCAGTACTCTCTCCATTGCCGTGCTTAACTATTAAAAAAAACAAACTAGCTTCCTAGTGTTCATTAGCCATGATGGGTTCCATGATGGGCTCCCACTAGAAAGGCAGCGAACTCTACGAACAGCTTTTGTGATGAAGACCAAGGGGCCGTAATGATGTCGACGATACATGAGTTTAGAATATGTAGATGGGGGTGGGAGTATCTCTATCTAATTTAAATTAGGTGAACCTTCCACCCTTCCTGATGCATGTAGTGATGTTGAACAAAAGGTATTGTTGTTGCGTGATAGCTACAATCAAAACAGATGAGGTGATCGAGTTAATAAGTGAGCAAAAACAATTGCGATGGTGCTGAGTTGGTGCTGCTCTGGTGTGCGAAGCTTCGATCATGCGCTCCCATAATTACAAGCCTGAAAAAAGAAAGAAAGAAAGAAAATAATGATTTGTTGTCTTCCTTCTATATATCGACCAACGTGTCTCTCTGCCGGTGCTGCTACATCTTGGAAGGGAATTTAATTGAATCTGAAATCCCAAAGCTTAAATGTAATCCAAGTGTGACACTAAATTAGAACTGTGAACTGAATCGATTAAATAACCTTTGTATGACATGTGCTAATGTGCAAAAAACCCAAATATATAAAATTTTGAAAAATTGAACCTTGATTCTATCAGACACTGCTCTACAGATGCGATTCTTGCAATTGCCCCACTTTTTAAATAGAAGGCTGAGACAAGAAGCGATAGACACTAGAATTGATTGGTACCAGGCCTGGCCCATTATATATGGGTCAAAATTGACCACTTTCTAGCTAGGGATTTGGGTCCATATCCCAACTGGGTGGGCCGGGCTATGCTACATGGATTGGGTCATAGCCCAACAAAGGTTTAAACCACATGGACCTTGCTTGGGGAAAAGCTCGCTTTCCTTCCGAGTTCCAAAACCTCGGGATCTCCGGAAAAACCCAAAGTCCAAACCCCGGAAACTATTCAACTGAGCAGCCCGCGCGCCTCGTCTCCTCCGCCGGCCCCTACCTACCTACCTCTCACCTCAAACTCCCCCGCCATTTAAACCCACTCTCGAGACCTCTCGTTGCCATCGCTTCTTTTGATCTATCTCGCCTCCGCCGCAGCAATGTCGACCGCCTCGTGCTCCCTATTCCCGGCAGTCTCCCTCCGTGGATCCAGGAGGTCGCTTTCGAAGAATCTATGGCGATCGGGTAGGGTTTCCATGAGCGTATCCGGTAGATCCCAGGCCTTCGTGGCCGACGACGCCCTGTTCAAGGACTACAAACCCAGCTGTGCCTTTCTATTTCCAGGCCAGGTAATCCAATCCGCGACTTCGAACTGTTTGGATTCAGGTGCTTTTCTTGGATTCTTTCGCCTGAATATGGTCCAAGATGGGTTTTGGAAAAAGAGATTTGCTACATTAGGAATTCTTGATGGGATGGTTGGAGCTTTAAAATTTATTAGTGAGATGCAATAGTTAACTTGAAAGTGGTTGGGAATTTGGCAGAGAAATGGAGTTCGAACTCGACAATGTGATTTTTTTTATCATAAAGATGAGAAATTTGACATCCTATTGCTTTTCTTGACATTAGAGAACCAAAAGATCTCTTCTTGCAGCGAAAGAATCTTGTTACTTCCAATTATTTCCTCAGGAGTGTGACTCTTTTGAGTTATAAGTTGACGGAAAGTGCCTGCAATTTATTAACCAGCTTATTGCCCAACCCATGAAATATACCTGATGCTATAGCTTCTGGCATCAAGTCCTTTTCACTGTTTGAAATTATACTAAATTTAGAATTTGTATTAACCGCTTTCACTGAAATGGATAATATGCGTGCTATCTGTATCTCATTATCCTATTTCATTTTGTGGCATCTTAGGGTGCGCAAACTGTGGGAATGGGAGCTGATGCTCAGAGCGTGCAAGCTGCTGCTGAGTTATATAATAAAGCAAATGATATTCTTGGGTAGTAAAATTATTCTCCAAGTTAAATTGTAATGACCAGCTTATTCTAGACAGATGACATTGAGTCTTTTATGCCCCCACTGTTTGTTGTTCAGCAATTTTTCATGATCATTTTGTCTTAGTGTTGTCAAAATTCTCTTTAGAATATAATCTGATGGCACTTAACTTGGTTCATATTGTTTATTCAGTTTTAATCTATTGGACGTGTGCACCAACGGACCGAAAGACAAGCTGGACTCAACAGTTATCAGTCAGGTAGTCTGATGCCACTGTGATACTTTTTAATGCTTTTCTAGTTTTCTGTTTCTGTTTGTGATCTACTGACACAGTGGGTTATTCACACAGTTTTTTTCTTCTCCTTAACGAGGCAAATTACTTGTCTGGAGGTAAAAGATTGCTATCGCTGCTATTGCTAATGCTGTATATCGAATTTGAACTGTTTGGCAGCCGGCTATATACGTTACCAGTCTAGCTGCTGTTGAGGTTCTACGTGCTCGTGAAGGAGGTCAGGAAATAATCAACTCTGTTGATGTCACTTGTGGTCTTAGTCTAGGAGAATATACGGCTCTGGCATTTGCTGGAGCTTTCAGGTAACTGGATGAACCAACCACGATGCCAACCTCTTGTTTATTTCTGTTGTTCTGTCATAATTCTTCTTCAAAGCTGCGATGTTTTTGTAATCGACAATCTTGTTGCCAGGCCTTTTCAGATATATTTCTTGAGCTTTATTGTTTTGGCATCATGCAATAGCTCATCTGATTTTCTATAGACTTCAAGAAATGCTGATGCTTTATGGCTTTTTAGCTTCGAGGATGGGCTGAAGCTTGTGAAGCTAAGAGGAGAGGCCATGCAGGTTAGCAGCCATTGGTGTTGTGAGTTGTTATCTATATTCTAGATAGTGACTTAAAGAGAGACTTTCTCATTGTTACTTCTCCCAAGGCTGCTGCGGATGCTGCTAGTAGTGCTATGGTTAGTATCATTGGACTGGATTCGGAAAAGGTGCAGTTATTATGTGATGCCGCTAACAAGGAAGTGGATGAGGCAGACAAAGTTCAGATAGCAAACTTTCTCTGTCCAGTAAGATCTACCTTTCTGCCTCATGTTCCTTTAACTACATTGTATTGTATTAGTCAGGCCTTACTTTCTACTTTCTAGATTTAATGAATTTGTGACTGCAGGGCAACTATGCTGTCTCAGGGGGCGTGAAAGGAATAGAAGCAGTGGAGGCTAAAGCAAAATCATTCAAGGCTCGGATGACTGTTAGTGACTAAGCCTCTTGCTTTTGATTTGTTCTCATGTCAATTTTTCTTTACAATGCCGGAAAGAATATTGCTTGTGATTCTGAAATTTGTTGTTATAGTTGTTTCAACCTTGCACATATTCTGATTATTTTCCATTCTTAGTCCCTAGCAGTATGATTCCACGTACCAAAGCTTGCATTCAGCTTGGACATCATTCTATGATGATTTCTTGATATATTGCAATCCTGAAAGTTTTCACATGGAACTCCTAAAAATCTAGACACTGTTGTGTCAAGTGTCATGTTAGGATCTTTTTATCGCTATCATCCTCAGATCTATCTGAGTTGCGGTTGTTATTACTAGTACTCGTTTTTTATAAATATTAGCAATACTGTTGTTGCTATCACTGCTACTACTACTGCCAGTCCTATGGCAGTGCATGCTGTATGACAAGAATAGTCCTTATGACATATCTTAGACCGATAACTCAAGGAGTGCAGATTTTCTTTATCTGTTGAGACAACTTAGTTCTCAAGAAAGTTTATTGGCCCTTGAACTATGTCATGTATGATGATTCCCTTCCCCAAAGATGTTAAATCTCATGCAGTTACTATTCCCAGAACTTCAACGGATATTTTGTATAGGTCTTGGTTTTGGTCCCAGCAACTCCTGTAAGGGCGACTAAAAGAAACAAATTTTTGCATGGGTGTAAACAATTTCCGAGGGCGCTGGTTCCTACTATTACTCATTTGTTCTGTAAACAGGTACGACTTGCTGTTGCTGGTGCTTTTCACACTAGCTTTATGGAGCCAGCTGTCTCGAGATTGGAGGCTGCACTCGCAGCTACTGAAATAAGAACTCCCTGGATGCCGGTTATATCCAACGTGGACGCACTGCCACACTCGGATCCTGACACAATTAAGAAGATTTTAGCTCGCCAAGTAAGGAAGTCAGCGTCAGCTTTCATCTTTTCTGAAAATGGATTTTTGTGATACTTGTATAGCTAATATTGTGATGGAACAGGTGACTTCCCCGGTTCAGTGGGAGTTGACAGTGAAAACTCTGTTAAGCAAAGGTCTCAAGAAAAGTTATGAGTTGGGCCCTGGAAAGGTAAATTAAACTCTCACCTGGAGATTTGTGAGTTATGTTTTTCCCGCTGTTGGAACTTATTATTCATATAAACTGATGTAAACACTTGACTCTGAGCCCTGGGCCTTATGGACTAGTGTGGCCTAGGGTCGAATGTTCATTGTGAAATCTTAAAATTGGAGTAGGTTTAGCTTCCTAAGCTATCTTGGGATAGACCAACTTCTAAGAAGTGTTTGTTCTAAATCTAATGCTTTGGGTGCCATTATCAGGTAATAGCCGGAATTGTGAAGAGGATGGACAAGGGTGCCGATATCGAGAACATTGGTGCTTAAGCGCTGGCCGTCTGTGCAAAAAGGATGTCTTCCTACAGTAACGGCTGTGAACTAATAATGGGTATAATAATTTTGCGGCTTGAACTGTCACTCACAAGTGCATGCTAGTTTTAAGCGCCACTACCCATCACGTACAACGCCACTACCCATCACGTACAAGTGATGTGGGTGGACTCCAAAATGGCTACACATCGGTGCGAGATACTGCTAGGTAAGACGATAGAGGGATTTTCTTCCGGAAAAAAAAGTTTAGTTGCGGCATTTTGAGATGAGATGTCAGACTATAATTTTGTTGTTGGAATGACAGATTGCATTGAGAATTGTCTTGCGTTGTTTGTTTCAAGTCTTCAGAGACAAGATACTTTTCCTTTCTTTGGCAATGCTGATGGTTTTTTCTTAGGCTTTTCTTGGTAAATCCATCTCATTTGCCCTGTAACCTCTTGGGTCTTGAAACTTGGTCCGGCTTTGATTTCGCCCAACCGGACCACAATACCATAGTCCAAATTATACGACCGCGATAACTCGAGATCAGTTGTAGTTTGATGGGTGGCTGGTGAATACAACCAGTCCTCTATATAAAATGCGTTTGCCAGCAGAAGTCAGCTACTCCTATAGACGACTAGCACCCGGCACAATATAACCTGTAAGAGAAGATGCACAATAGAACCTTTAAAAGAAGATGACCATCCCGACGTCCATAATGCCAAACAGCCAAAGTATCATAGACCACTTGGAGGTTATCTTTTATACGGTAAGAAATCACGCTCTAAATTTCGTAAATAACATTGCGGTACCATCAAGGGTATATGTATACAAAACAATATTGTGAACACGTTTGAGCTTTATCTTGGAATCTGAATTGCTTTCAGAAAAGTTGCTCGTCTGGAGCTGGAAAAGCTTCACCAAGTGTAAACGCATTAGGTGGCTCACATCACATAGGCAAAATAAACCTCTTCAGGAGTCTCCCAGCGAAACTCAAACCAATTCTCCAATCAACGCCCCAGCCAGCATTATTTTCACATTGTAAAATCGCCTCCCATCATCTGCCAAAAAAGAAATACGATGGTCATTTTAGAGACAAACCTCAAATTTATATCGAACTCCCAAACTGATGTTATTGTAGCAGAAATTAGCTTCGAACTAACACCATGGTCGTCACTGCTTACCTTAAAGAAATCACCAAATACGCCTTGCATGCCACTTCTTCGTCGTACACCATAAAACTTCCCTGCAATTTCATCTAATAACTGGAAAACCACATAACGCACATAACAGGATCAGAAATCATTCAACGAGCCATATTGTAAATGAACTTACTTAAGAAACATGAACATATATCTTAAGGCGGGTAGATTGATCTATCAGTCTTAACTAACAAGAAAGGCAAGATGTTTTGCCTCATCAAATGAAGATTCCCGATCTATGCTGGACTTAAAATTTTGCCTCAATATCTTGAAAAGCGGAAAAGCATCCCTTTCCAACCTGCTTAATAGAGAAGACGGTCAAAAAATTTGCCAAACAGCTGGATGACAAGAAAGGAAAATCATAATACACTAACTTAAAACGAGTCCAAATTATCATCGCACAGAAGTTCTTAACTTGGCACATGGTGCAGCGAAGCTCTTATAAACTAATTCACCTTTTAGCTAAGATAGTACAATGGCATCAACTTTTATCACAGCACAATAAACTGGTTCTTCATATCGTAACAAATGTAAGGCAAAAAAAAGCATAAAGAGGATATGATCAGAATAGAAGACATACGTTTGCAAAAGATATGTGATGAATTGCATCAGATCAGAATGAGGAAGGACGAGATTTCCAAGCTCTAATTGCTGCTTTATTTCATCCATAAGAAAATTTGCATCTCTTAAATTTCCTTGTGATAGATACCTGGCAAGAACATAATTTGGTAAGAGATCTAACCTTGGGCGACAGATGAAAGTTCAAAAAAGAAACACACAGAAACAAAAGATATACAGAAATGTTCAACCAGCCTACTACCACCACCAAAACTTTTTTTATATCGTGATCTTTGTTATCTTTCATTGTTCATAAAACATGAATTGACTTCCACCACCTAATATTTTCACCTTTCTTTTACAGCAAAAGGCATATATATCTGAAGATTAAACTATATCTGTAACCTGCAAGGCCCAGTAAAGCCAACAAAGCCCATAAGACAGCATGCAAGACACATCAAGGTCATGAAGAAGCATTTGATGGCAGAACATACTTACATTAAGACAGCCCGTGCAATTGCTAAATCATCTTCGCCAGGATAGCACTATATAGGTGAAAAAGAATAGCTATATAGTTACTTAGGATGCAGGTAAAAAATTCCTAATTGAAAGTGAATAAACAACCTACGACAAAGAAGAAACAGAAAACATTGGACAATGAAGAAATATCTCTTACATCACAAAAAAAATGTGTGCTTTCAACCGATACAATTTGTGCATTGTATTTAAAAGTTACAAGTGACAATTATCATTAATATCTCAGCTAAAACAGAATATAATTGCAAGCCAGAATAGCTACTGACAGGAAAAAACACGTGGAAATCACACTTAAGGGCCTTTGGTTGTTGAAACTTAAAAAAAGGATGTCAGAAGCTCAATGGACAAAAATGGCACTAAGAAGTAGAGTTGAAGTCATAGATCCATTGTTTATCAACATGAAAAAATAACACAGAAGTGTAATTGGTCCAATTCGAGCTGGCTCCATTTCACTGGGTGATCCAATTCTATTTGGAATGGAACTTGCCAGACTTTGTCAAATTTGATCAGGAGGATTAAATCGAGTTTGACTTACCAATTGAAGTGACAATAGCAGAAGTCATATGTGGGATTCACATAAAGCGGATATGTGACTCACGCTCCTTCGAAGTGAAAGTCATAAGTGGCTTTCCACTTTTATACCCGTTTTATGCAGATCAACAGGATGGAAATAGGAAGAACGAGTGCTAACCTTGCTCATAAAGTTCACTAGTGTAGTACCAAACTTCTTTGGGTTGTTTCCTCGAACAAAGTGAGAAGAAACTTTGGCCATGTCCTGCAGAGCAAAGTGCATCGTAAAGTTGATATTCATAGTTACGGGAAACCTTAAGAAAATAATGAAACATGCACACCACAAGTCAACTGGCAAGTTGGGCAACTACCAAACAAACATTTCGGCAGACTACACCCATATCAAAAATAGCCATTCATTTTCAGTTCCTGGGAAGCAAACATCTTTAGTATAGTCCTATCTTTAGAGCTCCTACTGCCATTCTAGTCTTATAAAATTTAAACCTCCATGTGCAAAATAGAAAAATTTCAACGGGGCAATCACACCCTATCAATAACATCACAGTTTGCTAGGGCATGGTAGTGGCAAGCATCAGAAAAAAAAAGATTGCTAAAAATGAAGGGGAAATTAGGTATGGAGATTACATATGTGGGAATAAAAGAGTGCCTGAGAAGACCGGTGCCAAGATTTGAAGAAATATTGGTCGTAACCAACAAAAAGGCTAAAAATTTTCAAGTTGGGGGTTAGTCTTAATATTGGTCACAGGGATGAGCAGGTAAGCACACAAGGCTTCACAATCTTCCTCCCAAATGAAATTAGGAAGAAAAAAGTAGGAAGCGAATAGCACAATTGCTCAAATTCACTCAGTCAGAGTTGCTCCAATGAGGTAAGCACATGATTTTAAGAACCTCACAGTGAAAGTAATTAAAACTCTCGAATTGTATGCCAGTTTCTCGTATCAAGAGCTAAACCTATTTAGACAAAGTGCACATATGATACCAGATAATACTTGACATGCAGAATTATATTTTACCAGCTCAGGAGATTCTGAATATATATACTCAGCTAACATTTCATGCAATTCTGAGGATCCATATTTGTGAGCACCAAACTCGGCAGACCACCTACCAAAATAAGAAAATTGCCAGGAGTGTCAAGGCAAAAGTATATGATAAGATGCACAGAAGCAAAGATTAAAAGATCTATTTTTAATTCAAAAATGAGAGCTTAAATTTGGGTGCCGAAGGGGGAAAACCCATAACCTGCTATTGGTGGTCCTTTATCCCTGAAGACTGAAAGTAATCTAGAAATTAATAGATGGCATAATTCCAAATATATGCACATCCAGAAAGAAGTAATTAACATCTCCTTGATTCCGGATGATCATGGTGCAAATATCTCCTTTATCTCTAAAGACCAAGAGTTCTCTAGAAGTTACTTAGATGATGTAATTCCAAATAAACACAACTCAAGAAAAAGAAGTAATACATGTTTACTTGATTCCTATGATGAAATGGAAACTTACTTGATTGCAGCTTTTAAAAATGATGAGCACCCTTCCACACGTGTTTTTGCTGCTACCAGGGCTTCTGAAAGCTTTTGCATTTCATCGTCATCGTCTCCCAACTGCTCCGGCACTGATAACTTTGGGAACGCCTCATATATTTCCCTAACACGACCTAACATGAATGACTTATTCACAATCAGATAGCCTCAGGTGAAAATATTGATTTCAACCGTGAACAAGCTGCCAGTATTCTACCAAAAAAAAAGAAACTAACCAAGAGTTTCTTCATTAAAAGAAAACTTCGCCTTGACAAGGGTTTCCACAAACAGAATACCTAGCTCGGCCCCACAAGTCACCTGCAGTAATAAGAGATAAATTGGTGTCACTAGATTCCTAAACAAACTATAGAATTGAAAGAAATGTGTGGCTATGTTAATGTATAAGAAACTGCAATGGTAGACGTGCTATTACAGGAGCATAAAAGGATTAGTCTTTATTCATTAAATCATCTCATTTTTACACCAAGGATGGAAAAAAAAAACTTCAGAACCAGTTCAAGAGTTGTTAAATGGTTTCTACAAACTAATAATTCATAAAACGTAAAATGTCAAGCAATGACCTGCAAATGCTCCAGTTGAATAAGGGCACCAGAGTGAAGGATATCCAATGCATCACTGTATCTCTGGGCAGCTACATACCTTCAATGCATTCAAGATATCAGCTTCAACAGCATTTTAATTTACTAGAAAATACAAGACTAGTGTTCCCTAATATAGATAAACCTCCGCCAATGTACACACGAAGCAGAAAAACAAACCATGTAAAAAAAAGCTAAAGTTGACACTTTGGCATAGTTAAAAATTAGCCAACGTTACAAAATTTGATTAAAACAAATGATGAGAATTTTAAAAGATGGAAAGCAGGTGTTATGAATGATTCAGAAATAACTTTGCATAGTTTATCTTGGCGCAATCCTAAAACATAAACTAATAACTGATTACAATGATTATGTTATTTAAAAATCAATAAACTAAGATATTCGATCTTTAATTTTGCCAACTAAAAATGACAAATTATAATAAATGAACACTATCATTATACTAAAATAAACATACAACTAAATTTTCCATGAAATCAAGGGAGTGCTAATGATTTAGATTTAATGAGGATGATTCTATATGGAAGACTGACTAACTGATGCACCTTTCTAGCAGATACTAAATCAAATAATAGATAATCCACACATAGGAACCTAAACAAAAAACTAAACTATATAGTCGCCAACTCGCCATACCTTGCACTGAGAGACTTGTACATCTGTTGGGCCTCATAAAAATTACACGAATAAACACTCTTCTTTAGCTTCTCTATTGCCTGCAGTTACATTTTGCAGCTAATTGACATGAAATATCACCAAAAAAATCCAAACAAATGCGTGGTACTTCAAGGAAAAGCATGAAGAAAAATAACGCTGCATCTTCTAACAATGAAACTCTTCTAAAAGAGTTCAACACGAGCTTCAATCAAAGATGTGCAGCCAACATCAACATCGTGGAATTGAGTAAAGAACTAACACAAACTCGTGGCAAATCTGCAAAACAACCTAAGAAGAAGCATTAAAAGCTAATTTTCAGCAACATGTCAAACAAAGGAAAGAGAAAAGCTTGCCAAAAGAAGGACCCCTGTAGAGGTCCGCTTCAAGATCAAGAACCACAAGAAACGAGATGGCAAAGTTTCTTGCAGCTCCTCGATCGGATTTCATTATAACGGATTAAAACCACATCTCGGAACCAAAAACCACAACCCTAGATCAAGAGACAAAAGCAGCGGTTCTTTCTTGAAATCCAAAACCGCATAAGGCCGATCACGTTAAGGGTTCCATTTCTGAAGACTAGTACAAGAGAAGAAGCCGACCTCTTGAGGGGGAGCCAAAACCCCTCGCCTGGCGCGTTCCCTCGACATCTCTCTTCCTGCCTGCGCCGGCGAGATGGCAGTGCGACAGGACAGACCAGAGGAACTGGGAGCAAAGCCAAAAGAGTGGAGACGACGCTTGCGCTGGCCGAGCTCGACCAATTTAATCGATCGATTCGTAATCGATTAGAGTAGGGTCTGGTTAAATACACCGTGAGAATTACTAAAGTGTATATTATTTGATTTTAAAAATATATTTGGTTTTTAAAAATCGAACACTATATTATATGATTTGATCGGTAATAATTGAATTATGTATTTTTATTACATGGTTCGGTTGTTACAAAAAAATTATATTACCAATGGAATTATATAACATATAATTTGATTTTTAAAAATCATAAAAAAATGATGTCATGTATTTAACACTTTATATGGTATATTTAGCCTGACCCAGAGAAACAAGAGAGTCGAGATCTCATTTGATGTATCAACGGGTCATGTTCCCACCCGACGTATTCGAGTCATGCATGATACAAAATTAGGGCTCAGCACATTTAGTTTTTTTTATTTATTAATTCAGCCCAAAGGCTCCATAGATAGTCATTACATTACTCCCTCTGAGAGCTCAGGCCCCTCTAAAAGCTCAGGCCCATCTTTCACGGACCAAAGATAATTGCCTCCGTTACGCCTACAACATTTGGCAATACGCTCGGTCCAATTTTTAGCTCATTTGACCGTCAATTTAATTTTTATATGACCTAAAATTTAGCTCATTTGACCGTCGATTCAATTTTTATCTATCTTGCATTTTTATTTTTTTAATTCAATTTTTATCTTTTCAGCTACAAGTGTTTACGGTTTATTATAATCACTTCAAAAATGGGAATACAGAGATTGAAGAGAACAATTATGATAAAATTGATTGGTTTACTGTAATCAACAAAGATAAAAATGAATCAAGCAAACAGAAAAATGAAAATGAATTAAGAGAACAGAAACATGAAAATGACTCAATGGAAGAAAAAGATGAAAATGAATGGTTTACTGTAATCAACAAAGATGAAAATAAATTAAGGGAAAAAATGATGAAAATGACTTAAGGGAACATAAAGATGAAAATGACTTAAGGGAACATAAAGATGAAAATGACTCAATGGAACATAAAGATGAAAATATATGATTTACTACGATCAACAAAGATGAAAATGAATTAATTGAAGAGAAAGATGAAAATAAATGATTCATTATAATCAATAAAAATGAAAATGAATTTAATGCTCAATAGCCCAAGAGCCCGCCCTGGCCTTTCCTATCCCACTTTCCATATTTTTCCTTTTTTTTCACTTTTCCCCCTATTTTTTTTCCTATTTTACTTGGATTTTCTCTCTCCTTCAACCTGGGTTTACTCACGGCTCACCATAAACTCACTTCGGAGCAACGAACAAAGTCAAGACATCAAATTAACAAATTCACTTCTCGAATTTTATTTGCATATTTTTCACACTTTTCACTAATTTTTTCAGATTTTTTCTTAATTTTCTTGATTCTCCCTTCATTTCCTCTCTCTTCCTCGGACTGGCTCGGCTCAGCTCACCTTTGAGCTGGGACATCATCATTCTGACTCGCTCGTGGCTCAGGTCAGCTCACCCGAGCCGTGTCCTCCCCTTGGTCATCTCTGTCGCTTCGGCCACCCCAGGTCCTCTCAACAACCACCGACCGAACCGCCTCCACCTCCTCCATCTTCCTCCTACCTCCATCGCCCCCAAACTCCTCCTTCCCCGACGCCGGCCATCTCCCCTAAGACCCTCTCCACCGACCACCTCTATTCAGTCCTCCCCGCTACCCTAAACTCCCTCCAAATACCATCAATCATCATCACTCTTCATCCCTTACCCTCCAATGACCTTTACCGCCGTCGCTGACCAACTCCACCCAAAACCACCGTGTCGGCGCCTCAAGATCCGGCCACCTCGGAGTCCTATTTCACGATCGGATCGGGTGGATCGACTCATGAGACCTCTATAAACACAAATGCACTGGTCCTCCGAAGAGACCGCCTCATCGGCGATTAAGATCCGGCAAATCTCAACTGTTGGATTATATAGGGGTATTTTTGTCATCTACAGTTAACAACTAACTAAAACGCTTAATTGATGGGGTTATTGTCTTTAAAAAATTTACTAATGGAGTTTTTTAGCAAAATGTTTCACTAGAGTTGGGTATTTATCTGTTACCCAAAAAAACAACTCTTATTAGGAAAATGTGAGATTGTTCTGGTATGCCACAGAGTACAAGACAGAAAAGCAACCTTCAATGGGTCTTCAGATCTTTGCAAAGGATTATCTATCTTCGCTAATCTTAGGGGTACCTCTGCAAATTGGTGATAAATTTGCATGAAAAAGAGGAGAGCTATATGTTATGAGAAGAAGAATTACTGACGTTTGTAAAATGACAGTACCAATTCAGACTGGTGATACGCGCACGTCACATAGCATGAACCGGAAAAAGAAGCAGATATAATACAGATATGTTTGGGATTCTAACTCAAAAACTACTCAAGAGGAAAAAATGATCACTTAAAACTTGGGTCTGGAGGCTGTAATGGGAGATGAGAATTAATAAAATAGGGATGTCAGAAACAAGCTAGCTAGCAGCCAAACTCGATCTCCTTCCCCTCTGAACTTCTTCTCCATTTCCCTCACGAATCTCACATGAATCTTAGGAAAATCCTTCCTAAGCCTGTATGGAACATGAATAACAACAGCTTTCCGATTGCTCGCTACATCAAATTGACTGTACCAAGCAACCCAGAAGAACGCAGCATAAACATGCGAGTCAAGTATCTGCTAGCTAGAACTAACTGTGCTACGGGACATATATCAAGAACTAAATCGCCTCCTTACACAGCCGAATTGATATAAACATCTTTCAGATCGCTCTTCAGCTCCTGGTTTGTGTTCTCCAAATTAATCAAAGAGTGCCTGCAGTAAACACAATCAGAATCATCATAAATATCAATTAATGAAGGCAATTGCGAATTACAATTGTCCGGTATCATAAATATCAATTAACATCTTTCCTTCCCAGCTAAAATGGCACTTAAAAAAATTTCCAAAATATAGGTCACAAGAATCAAACCCTGTCTAACAAAACCATGCCAACTACTAGGCCATACACTACTACGCATATATAATCCCTCACTCTGGCTGCAATAAATACCAAGAACGATAATAAAAAAAAAAAGTCTATGTTAAATTGTTAATGGACATGCAATAATAAACTGCCTTAAGATGGACGTCTTGATTTTTAAAGTGCTTAATCTGCTAGAAAAATTGCAAGAATGATCGTAGAGATCCGTCATTATATATTGTTTTAATCAGCAAGGTAGGCAATATGATACTCGGACTAAGTAATATCGGAAGCAGAAGTCGATATTGCTTTCATTGGATAACGAAATATTTTTAATTAACACAAAAACCCTCTAAGTGATTTGCACTACGAATTATTGTCCCTCAGCTATTGTTAAGAATGGATGAGAAAACTCAATGACCAACCAATAATGGATGAAACGCGTGAAATAATCCATCAAATAGAAAGAAGGAAAAAAATCAACATGATCTAAGGACACGCGCGTTAGAACCCTAGCTAGCCGTAGCAAATGCTCCCAAGATGATCTGCGCCAGAGGAGTACCTGGTAGCGAGAAGGCAGAAAGAGCGTGAACGCGGTAGCGTAGATGCGTGTAGGTTTTCTCTAGCTGGTTACAAGATTTTAATCTGGACCGTTGCAGGGCACCAGAGTTTTCTGGCGAAATCACTCACTGACATTTGGTTTTGTGTAACTGAAAGATAGACTTTTGAAGCAGTGCTCTTTACAATGTATATGATATGATTGCTGTTCTTATATGTTACTTGTCATTTGCTTTTCTCACGAGTCACAATCATGGAAATAGCACCGTCACACTTTGTTCTATTGAAGAATTGAACCTGGACAAACGCCAAAAAGAAATTAAAAAACACAGGCCTTCAAGACCCTTCAAATTAAGAAGCTAATTAATTAGCCCTAATATTTGTTAATTCACTTGCACACTGTGCTGTTGCAGTAGCATTTTTCTTCATCTTTTTCTCAGTTCGTGACAAGAACTTCAAGCCCACATGGCCAGCAGCGACATCAAGCCTGCACCCAGGAGCATGGCCGTGTTTATGCCTAGTTGAAGCTTACGATTGCTCATCACTCTTGGGTTCATGAAATCAGCAGCAAGGAGATCAACCAGAGCCATGTAAATGAGGATCCCAGCAGCAGCAGAGTTGAGGAGGCCTTCAACTATAAGAGCCGTCGGACTGTTCTCGTTGTACACAGCCGATAGACCAATTCCAGCGGCGATCCCCACCGGCGTAGTGAGAGAGAAGAAGAGCGCCATTGCAGCCCTTGATCTAGCTTTGAACTCTGCCTGCATGATCGAATCACTGATCATAAGAAACTTCACATTGGCTTTCAGTTAAAAGCACAAAAGATCAGCAACATATATATATACCTGAACTATGCACCCTCCCAGTCCCATGCCTTCAAATAACTGATGAAAGCTCAGAGCAATAACCAAGGGTTTAATGGTAGAAGGGCTCTCCGATGCTCCTAACGAAACACCAATGATCACCGAATGAACGAGGATCCCAATCTCCAACACCTATATTATAGGATCTCTTCTATCACCACGATCATATATATTCTTCCAAAACCTTAAGCGATGGGAAGAGATGGAGTTAATCTTATGTACCTGGGAGATGACACGTTGACGGATGAGTTCCGGCGATCTCTCGCTTGCGGAGATGGGACCATGCGCGTGACCATGCATCGCGTGCGTGTGCACTTGAACAGTACATCCAGCATCTCCGCCACTCCCTTCCTCGACTCCTTTTAACTCACCGCTCACACGTGACTTGCTATGGAAGCCAGTAGCCAACGTGTCCACCATCAGAGTACCGATCGCCGCCACCATCGCGACGAACCCGGCGAACGGAAACTTCTGCCATGGGGTGTTGCTGAGACAAGGGGAAGTCAAGTTTTCGAAGGAGTCCGGCAGGATGTGGATGAATCCGGTCGACAAGATGACGCCGGCGCCGAAGGATTTCAAGATAAAGAACAAGCCATTCTCCGGCCGCAGGGCCGATACCGACTTGCCGAGAAGAGGGATGCAAACGCCGGTTGCACCGGCGACGAGGATGGCAAACAGCGCCGCTAGCTTTAAAACAAAAGCCTTGTGCTTATCTCGACCGGCATCCTCGTCGTAGGAGCAATCACCTTCTCCTCCATGGACCAACAGAGGAAACAGAGAAAGGATCACCAAGAAGAAGACCTTAGGTGTCTTCATTGTGGTACGATAGATTTGATTGTAGAGATCGAGTTGAGCAGCCCTAGCTAGCCTAGCCTTGGGTTTTAAGCCCAAAGGTTGGGAAAAGGAGAGAAAGGAAACTAAGAAGGCCTTCCTAACAAATATATGTTAATAAGGCTGATTTTAAGTAAGGGTGTCGACATCCAGTTTGTTAACGATAATTATGAAGTAAGGGTGTCGACATCAAGTTTGTTAACGATAATTATGAAGTAAGGGCGTCGATATAATCGGCGAGTTCTTGATCAGTAATCTTTTCCCTCACGGATCAAGCAGAAGCTTTGGCTAACTTAATTTGCAGTGTGTTATAGACTGGCATAGAACAACTTAATTTGTAGCTTTGGCTAATATGTCAAGTGTGTGAGAGCATTGGAGGCTCCTAAGCATTATTAGATGATCAAGCAGAAGCTTGTTGACAAGTTTAACTGACTAGAAAATAGGATGGGCTTGAAAATGGAGGCGATCGAGGAGGTTTAGATGGTTCAAGATCGATCAGGATACATCTGATTTCTGCTTATATATATACTAGTACTCATCCGTGCCCCTGGTACAGTTTTGCAGTCCTCCACTAACCACCCCTAACTCCCCCTTTCCCCACTACTCCTCCACATCAACATCCACATAAGATAAATCCTGCCACATAGGATGCCATTGGGACAAAAAAAAATACACTTTTTAACCATCCTGTTATATAAGGATGATGTAAAGCTAACTTAGGGAATATGTCTATGTAAATCAAATTAAGGTTGATATATAAACTAACTTAGGGAATATGTACATCTAAACAGCCTTATTAAGGGGGAAACGGTTGTAACCATTTTTGCTCCTTATAAGGTTGACTAGGTGGTGGGCCCGTGTCACCTGGCACGGCTAACTGTCCGGCCCCATTATCTCTATTATAACTTACGCCACATCAGCCACTATCCTTTTTTTTGTTTATTTAATTATAATTTTATACCACGTGTATGTCATATGTGTATAAGTTTATGACTAAAAGTAACTACCTTGGATCTTATAAGGTAGATAAGTATGTATATTTAAAACTAATCTCCTGGCTTATAATTATAAGGATGTATATTTAAAACTAACCTAGGGAAGATGATAAAAATATACAAAGTTAATTTAGAAAAATATACATGTAAATAAACTAATAGGAGGTAAACGGTTGTAACCATTTTTGCTCCTTATAAGGTTAATAGCTACTACTACTTCTACTTATCTTCTAATTTGATTCACTTTTTTTTAGAACCGAACCGAACCAAACCTAAACCTAGCTTTTTTTGGTCGTCAAGTCTATATGCGATTTATTCAACCATCATATTAAAACCCTTTGTTTGTGTATGTGTCAAATAATCAGTAGCGCGGCTAAAATTACTTATTAACCAATTATTAGAGCATTTCCAACAGCTTCCATATCCCTATTCCTATCCCTAAATTTAGAGAATATGATTAGATTTTGTCATCCAACAGATTCCCTATCCTATATTCATTCCCTATTCCATTCCCTAAAACCAACTTGGTTCCCTATATTTAGGGAACCAAAACCCATTCCCTAAATCTTAAAATAGTATTATTTTACACACACTCTCTGCTACATCAGCATAAAATAATATGATTAGTGATTCGGATTATATATATGTGTCTATAATATATATATATATATAGTATTATATATATAGTATTATATATATATATATGTATATATATATATATGTGTGTATATATATGTATATATACACACACATATACATATACATATATATAATACTATATGTATAGTATATATAAATATAAATATAAATATAATATATAATATATATATATAATATATCGTATTATATATATAGTATATAATATATCAATCTTATAAGGAGCAAAAACGGTTATGCATAACCGCCATCTTATAAGGCTGATTTAATTCATACATTTATATCTATTCTATAGTTACAATATACTAATCTAATACAATCAACCTTATATAGTATCCATATTAATTTATTAATCAAATTCGGTTTTTATAACCGAATCACCCATTAACCCGATGGTTAACCTGCCATGTGGCAGGGGGGCCCACCTAGTATATATATACTAGCGGATCCCCGTGCAAATTGCACGGTTTGCCAATCACACCCACCTCTTTCATTATCTCTCTTTTGTAACCACCCCCACCACACCCAACTCTTCATATAAGAATGAATTCAGTTATTTTTAAAAATAACTAAGTTTGTGTGATAGGGGTGATTCTAAACCACCAGATATAAATCTTCAAAACTCTTGTAGGTCATCCGATGTAAGTAAAACCCTGTCTTATATAGATAGATATATAGTATTATGTGTGTGTATACATATATATGTATAAGTATTATATATATATAATAAACAATATATATATATTAAAAGTCATTAAAAAATGATTGAAATTTTAAATTTTAAAATTTAAAGTTTTTAAGTGATATAGGGAATCAATATAGATAATCTGTTGGTTGAAGAAGCCAAAAAGTGATTCCCTATATTAGTGAATGACATCAAATCACTTTAAAGAAGGAATGGGGATAGAAAAGCAGTTGAGAATGCTCTTAACATGCTATATTCGATCTATTATATTTGCACTAGATTAGATGGCCCCCTGTCACTTGGCACGTGGCGAGTGGAGAAACGTTTAGCTATGAATAATTATGAATTCTTAAATTCTGCCATCAAAACTAGTCATATAAGGAGTATTATTGTCGCGCCCCGACCCGCGAAAGCCCAACCGGGCCGGGCGACGCGAACCGGAACCTACAAAACGCGGAAAACAAAGCTGGCGAGGGTTCCCTCTAACCTATTGGTCTCCCTAACAGTTCACCAAAAGCACCCCCAATTAAAAGACAATAATTTAAGGAAACCTCGAACCACAGATTTAAAACTCAAAGTGTTAAATATACATATCCTCGGAGAGGGGAAGATTTAAATACAACATTACTCCCGTAGGAGACTAACTAACATAGGGTAAAAGCAGTAAACAATCACCACCTCTCAAAGTCCACCAGGCGCCGCCGCACCGCCGACCAACTGCCCTATAGGGGCCACAGAAGAAGGACTGACGCCTGCACCTACAAAAAGCAGCCCGGGTAGGTGTGAGCACTAAGCTCAGTAGGGATCTACACTACGCCACACAGAAGGAAGAGGGAAACGCAACAGTACAGCCCTCAAGCCAGACTCGAGTGAGCTACAATGGTCCCATTACCATTCACCGGTGGTCTCTAGGCATATCCAACCATGGTCACCCCAACGGACTGGGCCCATCCTGGATACACCTAGTGTCGCAGGGTGCCAGCTGTGGTCACCCAACTCGCCATGGGCCCACACTGATCCCCTACTGACAGGAACTGAGACTGCCCAAATAACAAGACCCGCCACCGGTGGCATCCTCAACACCTGTCTTGATGCCGACACGACCTCTACAATCATCAAGCAACCAGTGTACCAGTCATCTAAGCCTATCATCGAATTCGACTGGACACCACAATTCAAACCGGGTCCAAACTACCCAACCTCGGTCCTAGGGCTAAGTCCGAGCTTCCAGCCTCGGGACGGTGACCCAAGGATCACCCACGCCCTAACCAATGCAACTAATGCACAAATCAATAATGCATGCTATGACATACACAGATAAGAAGCAAAGCATGCAACAGTATGTCAAGCATCATATAAGTCTACTGGATCGCTGCAGCGGTACTACCAACCGCTGCCAGCCGATCCGCAGCGGGTCCCGGCATTACAATGGTACCACGACTGTCAACCGTGAACTCCTGCAACGGGAAGCAACCCCGAAAACCGCTGAATGAACAGTAACAATATAATATTATATTCCAAAATATAATATTATATTCAAACACCCAAAACCTCTACTTAGGGGCTAATTGATCTCGTCGATCCGACATCCAAACAACATCGGATTCAAGATCCAACTTAGCCACCAGTAGGTGTCTATACCAGGATCAATATATCCAAATTTCATAATCATCCAACGGTTGGATAAACGGGAAAATACAAATCAAAACCGATAATCAACTCACTTACCAATTTAATTGCTGCAACGCAGCCCTCCAGCAAACAATTCATAACAAATCGTAGAAAAATCGGAAAAATATGCAATCAGTGGGGTTAGAGAGTAGATTCAAAGATCTACAACTCTTATATTCATCACAACCCAAGATCACGTACACGCCGGCCGGAAAACTCGCCGCAAGCCGGCTGTTCTTCAAGAACAGCAGAAAACCGGAAATCCGAGACTAATCATGCATGAAACCTACTCAAATCGCAACCAAATAACATGAAACTTAAATCAGTAATTCTAATAGGCATAATGAATCCAACAAAACAAGGATCAACAAGATCCAACGGCTAGATCTAGAGAAAACCCGAAATAAACACAGTAGGTATAACCCTACCTAACAGCGCTTTCCTCGGCTGATTCCCTGCGAGTTGATCACCAACAAGCTTCCAAACCACTTCAGGGATCTTCCTCTCGTTGTCATGGATCCAACGAGCCTTAGAACGCCGAAAAAGATGGTCGGAGAAGGGAGAACCGAGGAGAGGAAGTTGGCTGCCGGAAACAGGGGAAAGAAGCAAAGGTTTCGGGAGAAGAAAGAAGGAGGAAGAAGAAAGGAGGAGGAAGAGGCGGGGAAGAAAAGGAGGGAAAGGGGAAGGGGAAAGCCGGGGGAAGGGGGAAAAAGAGAGGGGAGGGGAGGGAAAGTCCTCCCCCTCTGACACGAGAGAGCGACGGCCAACGGCGGCCGTTCTCGCGAAGCAGAAAAGCCACCGACTCGAGTCCGATCGGTCGCTCCAAAGAGCGATCGATCGTTCTCGCCCCGGATCAAAACCCACCGACTCGCTCACGAGTTCGACCGATCGCTCCAAGGAGCGATCGATCGCTCGAGGGTCGTCAGCTGCCCAAAGGCAAGCTTTCGCACGCCCGAGCTGGGATCTTCCGATCCCGGGTCCACCTAGCCATTCTAAACAAATACTAACACATACAAGGCCAGTGTGTGCACACGCGGGTATGAAACAAACCAACAAGGCGCAATTTACCAAATTGCCCTTGCGGTCTACAACGAGCCACAAGGGTAGAGGGACAGGTCCTCACATCCTCATACCCTTAAAGGAAATCTCGTCCCGAGATTCGATAAGGGTAGGGCTCGGAACAACAAACCAGCTACACTAGAGGACAGGACAAGAAGTACCTTGAGAATAAAACAGCTGCGGAAACTCCTGTCGCATGCGCGCCTCGCGCTCCCAAGTGATCTCCTCGTTGCCTCTGTGCCTCCACAGTACCGTGACCAAGGGAATCGTCTTGCCCCGCAAGACCTGATCCCTCCGGTCAAGTACCCGAACTGGCTGCTCAACAAAGCTCGCGTCTGCCTCAAGCTCAATATCATCCACCCTAATGACATGAGACGGGTCTGGGTGATACTTCCTCAGCATCGACACAAGGAAAGTCGGATGCACAGCAGACATGTACTGAGGAAGATCCAGGCGGTAAGCTACCTTGCCAACCCTCTCTAAGATCTCGAACGGCCCGACAAACCTCGGCGCTAATTTGCCACCTCTGCCAAACCTGACAGAACCTCTGTACGGCAATGCTCGCAAGAACACTCGGTCGCCAACTGCAAACTCTAACGGTCGTCGCCTCTGATCTGCATAACTCTTCTGCCGGCTCTGAGCCGTCAGAAGCCTCTGCCTGATCTGCACTAACCTCTCTGATGACCGCCTGACGATGTCTGGACCGGTGAGTGAAGCCTCTCCAACCTCTGTCCAGCACACTGGGGAACGACACGGCCTACCGTACAACGCCTCGAAAGGTGCTACTCCAAGATTGGACTGGTAGCTGTTGTTGTAGGCGAACTCCACCAAGGGAACGTGCTCCTCCCAGCTGCCTCCTGCGTCGAGAACACATGCTCTCAGCATGTCCTCCAAGATCTGGATTGTCCGCTCTGACTGCCCATCTGTCTGCGGATGGAAAGCCGTACTGAAAATCAGGAGTGTGCCAACTGCCTCCTGAAAGTCTCGCCAGAATCTGCTGGTGAACTTGAGCTGCTGGTGAACCTGAGGAGGTTCTTGAGCTGCTCCCAGGAGGAGGACTTGGTGGGTCGCGGAGAACAGAGAGGGCAGGACGGTGTCGAAGGAGAGAGGCTCGTCGCCGGAGAGGAGAGAGGCCGGAGGTGAAGGTGGGTGCGATGGAGGTGGGTGGAAGCGACGGAGGGGGTACCGACGGCCGGAAGGGGGGCTGGAGGTTGGATCGCGAGTCGCGACGTCCATGTGGAGTGCATGGCATGGGCCATGTACACAAAACATGCTGACGTCATGTGCTTTAAATCAAAACTCCAATCCCAATCATCCAATCAGAACTCACCTTTCTCTCCCCCGGTGAACGAGTCGCACGAGAAGAACACCGGCACGCAGCCGGCCAAGACCGAGTCAGAAGGTGGACCGCCGGGTGAACGAGTCGGTCGGCGGTGAGCATGACCCTTAGGACCCCGCCTGGCTCGTGGCAGTCCTTGGAGCCCGGCGCGCATTGGGCCGGAGGCACCGGCTCGATGAGCCGCACTGGAGGAGGATCTCCGCGCGCACCGCAGCCTTCTCCAGCGCCGGTGGCCAGGGCCCACCGACAAAGGCGAAGAGGTGGGTCGCTTTGAACGGTGAGCCGTGTCTTGCCACGCGGCGGCGGAGGTTGGGTAGAAGTAGGAGGGGTACGGGATGTCAAACTGGTGGCGCGCGCGGCCTTGCCAAGGGTGGTGCTCGACGGTGATGAGCACGGACATGTTAGAGAGCTCCGGGAGGAGGAGGAGGCGGTTGGCGCTGAAGTCGGGGTTGGGGTCGTTGCGCATGAAGTCCCACGTGGTGCAGCCAATGGCGAGGAAGAGGTCACGACCGGCGCGGCGGAGGAAGAAGCGTTGGTCGGAGAGGTGGGCGGTGAGGTCGAGGGCGAGGGTGCCGCGACGGCCGTGACCACTTCCTCGCCATTGGCTGCATGCTGAACGTGACGGATGGGTGATGTCGCAGAGAGGTGGGCGGAGAGGTCGAGTGCATTAAATGCGAAGGCTAAATTGGTCTCAAAAATATGATTTTAGACAGAATTGTAAGAGAAAATGAAAATGTACCTCATCTGTAAAATCGATAATCAAATGAATTTAATATGAAAATAATACCATATAAGGGACAATTCATGCCACTGGCACGGTTTTCATAAAGTTATGTATTCCCTAACCTGTGCATGTCCAGAAAGCGAGTGCTAATTATGCTAATTAGGTTGCATAAAACCTAATTATATATACAATAATCGAATATTTTTTTAAAAAAAAGTGCTAAAAATCGATTTGATAATAATTTGAGCACATATAAATAAAAGTTTAGAGCATGATAAACAATAGAGAAATGTCGTATCTTGGATTTCCTTCCTTTATTAAGCTTTAGAATATACGGCATGTAACAAACATATATATTCAGGACGTACGAAGGCAGAAAATAATTTCTGGAGAGGCATAATGTATATCAAGAATAACTTTTAAGAGTGACCGTAGCATTTACAGAAATTCTTAAATTAAACAAACCATATTTGAAGTATATGCCCGTAGAATATAATATAATTAACTCGCACGAGTGCTTTTGATTCCCAAATGTCAAAAACATAATATCGTCTACGCAAAGATATCATCAGAGATGACAACATAAATGTTATAAGAAAATAAAACTTATAGAATAAATGTTCCTTTATATTAAAAATGTCTTTAATAATTGTCCTTCAATGGATTTACATATTTTAATGTTGACCGAAAGAAGTACAAGTGAAAACTACGTGTGCAAAAGCATATGAGATAGCAACAACCAATGACAAAAGAGCTCACCCCATAGAGCCGTATAACTACTGCTCACTGCTCAGGGTGCAGTTCGAGACTTGGTGGAACAAGAAGAGCGTGGAGCATAGTCAGCGGCGGAGCTATCGCTTCAAGGCAGAGGTGGGTTGTAACCCATGTCAAAATTAAAATGATTTTAGTCAACTAATTATAGTCTATGTCTTAGTCCACTGCATCACACGCTTTTCATAGCCCACTGATGACTGGCCCATTTGATATTTCTTAAGACCACCCTAGCCGATCAGCGTCACCACTCACCTCACCAGCCCTAGTTGATCCCAAAATCCCATTAAAAGCTATTTTTCTCTTTGGCTCTTTCTCTCAAGTGGAGACGGTGGGGACCGTGGGGAGGGGTTGTTGACTTGTCGCCTACGGCTACGAGTCTATGACTCTATGAGGTCGGTGGGGCATCCAAAGTTTGTTATTTGTTATGTTTTTTATTTCTTTTCCTCCACTATTCTCTGCATGTGAAAGAGTAGCATGCATTTCCATGGAACACAAGTTGATGTGATGCCACATGTTAGGTTGTGTGTTATCGCTTAAGTGACATCATTGTGATATATAGTTTGCACTTTCTTTACCTACCTCTATTTTGATGTGAGTACTTTCTGCACATGATAATAAACAACTATACCATGGGCAAACTGCACTGCCATACAACACTCTACATATTTCAATAATTCTTCTTAGCTTGGCTTCCCATTTTTTTACGAATTATTCAGATATCTTCTGATACTTTTCTTTGATGATACAATATCTCACCACTCATTTCAGCGATTTTCAATTGGCTACTTTGGGCACTTTTATTGTGCATGAATGTGTCTTTTTCTTGTGTGGACTTCCATCAAAGCTCTTTGAGCAATTGGGATTTTTAAACAAATACAAAATTCAGGTTTGACTACAGCGCGCCTAATATTTCTTTTGAAGCTTAAAAGATGTATTTTATGCTCTCATACCTTATTCTACCATGTATGTGTTTGAACTTAGATATATTCATAAGAGTTAGATATATTATGTATATATATTAACAACTTAGATTTATTGTAGTTACCACTTTATTTGTAGCTTATTGAAATCTTTTTAATTTGCAATACTGTTAGAGGTTCTCAGGAAGTGCTTTCATCCCATGGGATAGTTAGGTAGTGTAGTTTGCCATTTTCCCTTTAGATTTAGTTAGCCCCGGGTAGAAAAATTCCAGGCTCCGTCCTTGAGCAGAGCACGACTATCTTCCACTCTAGATGATTCTAATCTTTTCTAATGATCATGTATAAACTTGGTTGAGGTCGATG